>BMAO01012060.1:0-201741 GCA_019973975.1 Trichonephila clavata
TTATAACCAGTAATTCTAAACATACTTTACCACATGTCCTTAAATTTGATTTCCGATAAAGTCTGTTAATTTTGTTTAAAAAATAATGGATTTTGCTCTAGGTTAGTCACCTGGAAAAAACAGTTCAAGGTCATTGATCACCAAAAAAATATATTAAAAGAAGAAATGGTTTCAAAACTAGGGGGGGGGGGTCGAATCACAAGAGAAAGTTTAATAGGAAATGCGCATCGCTATTTGGTTATTTTGTGAAGAAAATAGTAAAATGTTCTAGGTTCCCAGAAAAAGGAAATTCAGAAGGGGGTCCAACTTATATATATATTTAAAATTTATAACACATTAGTATGGATTAAAATATATGGAAATACATCCAATTTTTATTACCTGAATATCCTAGTGGTTTTTAATGAAATTGAAATAGGTATTTTATTAACAAAATATACAAAAATCCATAAAATTTTACCAGGTGCAAAAATATATTGCATTAATGTATATAAAATAAATGAATTTTTCATATTTTGAAAAGCATTCATCACATTTACTATTCCCAATTTGAAATAAAAATTAAAGATAATTTAACAATCTGGAATCAAAGCAAAAAAATAACTATTTTTGAGTGCAAAACTTAAACCTTTTACATGGTACTTCACGATTTATATTTTTGGTTTACGAAGTTATTCCTTAGACAATGTAACAATATTGTAGAGTACTCTTCTTAATTATTTTTAAGTTAACCATTTAAAAATCTTTCTTTCAAATGCAACTATACTTTTATCTTTTTAAAAAAATAAATATACATTCTCTTTGATCTTCAATCTCACATCCTATATAAACATTCATTTTCACTGTCCATGTTTGATACTTCCAAATTTTTGACAAGTATTTTTATGATCATATAATGCATGAAGAATTATTTTCTTTGTTTTCATTTAAATGCACGATATAAATAAGACTATTTTTTTACAGGCTGCTCTGAGAAAAATTGCAGCAGTGAGGGAAAAAGATGAATTTTTGAAACTAGGGGCCCAAGAACTAGTAGAACCTCGACTATGGGACGCTTTTTTGGCTCATTCCTCCAAACGTGAAAGTTATGTTTGAAATGAATATGTACACATTATAAAAATTTTGTTATTCTTAATTCAAAGGAAGAGCCAAATTCATGCTTCAAAGAACTGGACAATATAAAGCATGAAATTTTATTCTGTGTAAAATTCACAGAGCACACATTTTTGTTTCTATTTTGTTAAATATAATCCATTTCAGCATCAATACGCTTGAAACTTTTAATCAAAATGATTTCATGTAACTGAATTTTTATATTTTACTTTAATAATTTTTATAGATTATATATTTTCTGCAACATTACCAAAGTATAAGGGGTATTTGCTTGATTATATTGTGTATGTTCAAGCATACATAATTTTATTCAGTGAAATACCTCAATGGATAGATCTAGTCAAGTTTAGCACTTCTCAAAGTTCTTTGAAATATTTAACAGCTTTATTATTTATGTTCTGTACCAGTAATAATGTAAATAACTTTTAATTGTGGAATTAAAAGTATAAAAAAAATCTTCTGCAGAAATCTTAATTTCTGTATTCCATATGAATTAGTAATTAACATAATTAGGACACTATTCAAAGGCTTTGAGAGGAAGTGAGGTGTATGTGATAAAAAAATTTTGAATGATATATTGTGTTAATGCTATCTGATATGCTAAAAATAAACTAGTTTGAAAAACAAAGTATTTTTTATTGCTGCACAACAGATTATTTCCACAAACAAATTTAAAAACACATTCTGGTGAAGTATAATAAATTGAGAAAAAAAGCTTATTTAATATTTGTAAAATAAAGATTAAAGAGATTTTGAAAATGTTTATATTGGCCATAAAAAGGTGTATTTGTTTTACCAATACCATAAAATCTGGTGCATAAAGTGCACTGCTGTGTAACACCTACCTATACTTGTACAAAAAAAGCTGCATTTTTTTAAATTTTGAGATATATTCACTGTATAATGCACCCACCCCCTCCTTTTTTTAAGAAGAAACCCAAAATGTACGTATGTACTGCTCTTTATGTTTTTAAAACATTTGAGACACTCTTCCAGGCTTTTGAAAAAGACTTTTAGAATTACAAATTTTTAAGTTCATTAGGCATATGTCATTCTTTTTAGATAAACAATAATTCCATATATGTAAAAATCTAATTATCTTTGTTTTAATTTTTATTTTTAAAGCAATCATTTTTAAAACCCAGCATACAATGCACACCTGTTAATTTCAATCTTATTATTTGTGTTAAAAATGTATGCAATTTTATGGCAATAAGTAATGGATTTTGTATAAGTGAAGAATTTTTTTTTATCAAAGATTTATTCTGATCAGTAAAACAAAACAACACAGTTCTTTTGTAACTAATAAAGTTGCAAGTCAAGAAGAATTTTTTCTATTCAAATATATCAAGACATAATATAAAATATTCAATTTACATCAAAACACAGATGCACCCCACTCATTAATTTCGTTAATATGTTGTAAATGACAAATAAATTAAAAGTAAAAAACTTTTTTAAAAACAAGCTTTTATTTAAACGCGCTAAAGGGAATAAAATAAATTTTTCTTTTAAACTTTTTTTACTATCAACTTATAACGTCATTGCACAATTTATATGATATAAAAGCTTGTCACGAGATTAAAGTACTCTTATTTACTTAGTTTGAAATTTTTAAAAATTAAATCAATCAGATCAAGTTATTTAATTTACTTGTTTAACCGCAGAGGTAAATCTCGCGACAAGCTAATATATCATATAAATTGTGTAATGACGTTATAATTTGATAGTAAAAAAAGTTTTAAAGAAAAATTTATTTTATTCTTTACGCTTTATAACTTTTAATTTATTTTTTACTTTTTAGTTATCACTGGACAGGTTTCTCAGTCTGTTCATCTCATTCAACGCATCATTGTTGTTAGGTATTTGCCGGTTATTTTCAAACAGTCTAGCTAAATAAATTTTCTCAAAAAGGGTACTAGACGAAAAACACAATTTTTTTTCTTAAATCTGTAATTTTTAAGCAATTTTTTCAATCTTCGTACAAATTTTGGGTAATATTGTTCTACACACGAAAAAAAAAAGTTTTATGAGATTAAAAATCGTAAAAAAAAGTTTTCGGCTTTTTATTTTTTAAATGATTGATTCTAAAAAAGCAAAGCATGAGCTGTTTTAGTACGGAATGTCAATTCATTTAAACAAAAAAAAATTCATGCGCAACAATTTAGACATTATTTTCATAAAAATGCATCGATTTCGACTAATTTAAAAAAATCGTAAGAAATACAAATATTATTATTTTGTAAAAACCATTATACCGTATCGGGACGAAATAAATGATCTTTCCAATTCTGTAATTATTTTTTGTCTGAGTTTCATAGATTAAAGTTAGGTAAATTTTTAAAGAATTTCTACAATGCTCCATCTCAGTTTAACTTGGCAGAGTGGATAAAGGTATACAATGTACCAATCTACTTGTAAAATAGCTCTACTTTTTTTGTTTTGAATTTAAATCCAAGAAAATAGATAGAAATTTGCAAAAAAATTGCATACGTTGTAGAAATTAGATTATTTTTACGTTGTAGAAATGTAATTAATTTTTAGACAAAGTTAATCAATACTGTTAATAGCGCAACATTAGGAAATTCCAGTTTGGCTGAAAACCAATTTTCGACGCCAACTTTTGTCATTGTTGTAACAATAACATTACAACAATGCAGACGTATCGAAGTTGGCGCCCAAAACTAGTTTAACGTTTTTAATTAATATCATTTTAATTAATTGCAATATCGGAATATAAATGATCAAAACATGCATTGTCATCCAAACTAAACGTGTATACAAAATTACAGCTCAGTGCGATGAAGATATCAGTTTCAAAATTGAGTTGCAAGATTCCACCCGAACAAATTACATACATACATACATACATACATACATTGTAAGTTAAATAAAAGCTTTTAAAAATAAAAGTTCTCATGAAATTTCACTTTCACAATTTTTTTTAAAAGATTAAATATTTCTTGATAAAGTACATTTTTAAAAAAAACTGTTTGAAAACATTAGTAAAAAATAAACAATAAACATTACTTTGTCTTGAATATAAATAAATATCAAATTTAATGTAACTTTAACAAAATAAGCAATAATACATCTTAGTAAGTATTTAATAATCATTCAATCAAAATAATCTTCAATATCAATGTCAGGATTTAAGATGTCTTCTCCATATGAAGATAGGTCTAAGCAATTGTGAATCAGGTTCTCAAATGTCTCTTCCAAATCAGTATCACCAATCAACACTGCACCCTGCATTTCACCATTTTGCATAACTACTTTAACATATTCTGTCCTTTCTGATGATCGCACAATTATCTCATAGTTGGTACCTAATTTCTGGCCATTATATAGTCCTAATAAAACTACCTGTCAATGTAAAGCAAACATTTATAAAACATCCGAGGCTGCATAAAACAATATAAAAACAACACTATGAAAATGATCAAATTATGGTTATTTCTTGTTCAATACGATTAAAATAAACATTTTTTTTTGAAAATGCTATAAAATGAAACTTTGTAAATCAGTATAAAAAACACTTTGAGCATGTTTAAATGAAAAATTAGAAAAAAATATCAGTTTTAAAGCTTTTTAAAAAATAATTAACAAAAAATTAAGATACTTTTTATATTGCACTAAAATACTTCCTGGCAGAAGAAAAGATATAGGATTGTAGGCATCATAAATAAACTAAAATTTTACCTTGTATCCAAAAAACTGTGTAACATGCGTAAAAAGATCAAAACATATATCAGGTATAGCAGTCTGTCCTCGAATATCACAAGCCATGCATTTGGCAGCATAGGCCCCCATTTGCCTTGCTTGAGTCCAAAGTCGCATCTGTACAATATATTAAATATCAATCAAATAAAAAAATTGTCACATTCAAATTTTAAAATATTGATTTAAAACCATATGAGAAATATAATTCAAATGTATCTATAATAACAAAGACCTAAAAAACACTCATTAGATCCTTTATCATTACAAAAAAAAAGTAGGGAATGGAAAATTAATTCTACATGGAATAGATTTCTTTAAAAAAATTACTCAAATCATACTTAACTTAGATATTTATACTAATAAAGTTGCTTATACATTAGACTGCATTGATTAATTGATCATTAAAGATTCATAACCACATTGGAAGAATTTTTTGTAAAATATTTGGTTAAAAATTAATTTATATAAGATATTGCTGTAGTCATGAAATGTATATATCTGTAATATTAAAAAACGTTACACAAATTTAGTTTGTATATAATTTTTTAAAACATGCATATTTTTAAAGTTTAAAATACAAGCAAATAAAACAAATCTTTATCACAAATCTTACCTGAAACCAATGTTTTGATAAAGGCCATGAAGCAGTACACACATCACCAGCAGCAAATATGTCTTCTAAATTTGTTTTCAATTGATCATTAACCATTAGGCCTCCATCATCTGCTATTTGAAACTATACAAAAATAAAGCAAGCATTACAAGATTGCATTCAATTTTAAATACAAAAAGATTCATTCAGTTTACTCCTCTTTCTAATTATAAGCAACAGAATGAAAGTTATGTCTAATAAAATAAATTTTAGAATCAAAATATTTTGTAATCCAATTAATGAAAATCATCAACGGATCATATACGTATTTCAATACAAAAAATTATTCCTAGGAGTGCAGAATCTATTCTAGAAAGCGGTAAGAAATTCAAAGACAAGACATTTTATGGGACTCTCCACACACCCCATTTCTCAAGATCAAAACATTCTTGAAAAAATTCTTAATCACATCTTAAATACTAGAATCACAAGTTTTTACTCAATAAGATCTGGACTGAAATAAAAACTTTTATACCACATTGACAAAATAAAGCTATTTCACAAATTAATTTCTTCATTTTTATTGCTTCAGAACAAGAGTGTTGATTAATTGATTGAATATTAACGTCGCACTGTTCAGCTACACGAGGGCTTTTGGCGACGGACCTTGTAATTTTGAACTATGATCAAGTTATGAGGACAACACCCGAGCTGGCACCCCCTCTCTTAACTATCACACTAATGGGAGGACATTTGAGCTCTCAACAGATTTAACATGCATCGCTACCCTACACAGCAGCTCTTTAGTGGTACTGGGCTCGAACTTAAGACATGCCTGCCATGATCAGATACCTTGACCACCTTGTTACCGCAGCCACACAAGGGTATCTATCAAACTCAGCAGCTAACTTGAGCCAAAGGAACAAGGTTTAATATTAGGTGGTCCTTTAAAAAACCCAATATTCATAGAAACATAGGTTTATTTCGAATACATTATAATACATGTATATTATAAGAACAATTATTGAGTGCCAAGCTGCAAAAATATCCATTGCAGGCCACATGCGGCTTACGAGTTTGACACCCCCACTTTAGTATGCAACTAAGATAAATATTCACAATTTAAGAACAAATGAATAAGATATTCAACAATTAAATCATGTATAACAATTTGATTAGGAAGTTACAAAATGTAGAAAATATTACCAGACAGATGGACATGTTTAGTAGAACACACTATTATACATTAATGATGTTAAATACAGCATTTGAGTATACAATAAGTTAGATCAATCACAGCAACATGTACATATAAAAAATCTAAGCAATACATATTTTGGTTACATAGTAAAATATCATTAAAATACAGAGATATTCAGAATGCAAAACTAAATGAATAAAATTTTAACCAAGCATTTAATTAAATATTTGCTCAAATTGTTTATATAAAAAAATTATACAAAAGGTTAATTTCCTTAATACAGAGTACACTCCTTTCTAAATAAAATTTAAAAAATTAATAGATGAACAATTATACTTTTTAAATACTAGAAATATTTCAAGTAGTGAATTATTTTTCACATCAAATTAAAAAAATGTTTATTAAAAATTCAATTTCTAGTACAGTTAAATTCAAAACATTTAGAATAATGCATGAAACTCACTTTATTTTTAAGCAGAAATGCTGTGTTTGGAATTACACCAGTAGCACTTATAATGAAATCGCACCCATGTATACTGCCATTGGTCAATTCTACATATACTGGCCATGAATCTAGTAAACATAACATACTTTAGAACAGTGATTCCCAAAGTGGTCTAAATAGACCCCCAGGGGTCTATGACAACCTCCAAGGGGTCCACGTTAGCAAAAAAATAATTTGGGGGTCTATGAGGTGTAAAACGGGGTCTACGACTGTGACTCTCATTAAACCAGATCTTGACTTTAATTTTAAAAGGAAATTCAACCAAATGGAAACCAGATGTACCTATATATTTAACATATTTATTTACTAAATTTAATGAGTTTAATTTGCAGTTGCAAGCATAAATTTTATTAAAACAAGGTCTTCATTTCAGCGTTTTTTGTAAGAATTAAGCTAAAGGAGTATAATATTGGACGTCGCAAATTTTCCCAGTTTCTTAATTGTCACAGAAAATCTGTCAGGAAAAAGACGTTTTAACCTACGATAAACATTTAAATGTCCATTTTTTTAGATTTTGAAATTAGGTTTGATAATGTTTAGACTGTGGTTATATCACAGTAGACAATCGATTCATATGGTCACATTGAAAAAAAAATGTCAAATTACAAGAATTAGGCACTAACAAAGTTCTTAAAATAAAGCTCAGAAAAGGAAGTCAGCAATGTTGTCTTTAATAAGATATACCTGTTACTTATCCCAAATTATGGATTACTTTGAGAAAGTTTGTAATTGCTTTTCCAATTGAGGAGCTTCAGCACGTTTGCCAAACTCCGAAACAAAAAAAAAAGAAGAAAAAACTAGACACTTTTTACCGAGGGGATATTTAGGGTTAATTCTGACAAGACATATGAAATCCCCAGATTCATCCCTCCCTCTAAAAGCATTTGTTTGTTGATCAGTTAATTTAACAGTTAATTTATGCATTAATTAAATTTTGATTTAATTAATTAAAATGTTGTTTCTTAAGTTTTAAACAGTGAACTTCACTTTACTTCCTTTAAATTAAATAGCTCTATACCAGCAGTCAAAATAACATTTAAGCTGATGAATTTTCAAAAATTCAATAGTAGGTAAATAGGGGGTCTACCCTAAACTGAAAAACCTGGCAAGGGGTCTATGAGGCAAAAAAGTTTGGGAACCTCTGCTTTAGAACAAAACTGTGCATACAAAACAGATTTTAAAAAAAAATAAAGATACATTTTGAAAGAGTGAATATTATAGGCAAAAGAAAAAAATTTACACTTTACACAAAATATAAGCAATTACACAAATTAAACCTTTCATTACTAGCATATGAACTTTAGATACAATCTTAAAAACAAAAATGTTATTGAAGAGGCGAGCACAGCTTTTTATAAATGTAAATTTAAAGGTTAATTTCTTCATTCTGTTAATTAAAAAGGTTAAATAAAAAAAACTGATACAGTTTTTAACACATTTAAACAAAGCAATTTTTCATTCCTAAAATCATTTGTCCTTCACTAATGAGTAGTAACGGTATTTCAGCAGTAAATTTCTCACAAAAGATCCATTAAACAGAATGTCCTCTTACCTTCAGGTTGTTCTGAATAAGTTTCTTTTAACTTCTTTTTTAAGAATTTTTCCCTTTCATATAGATTTTTAACTTCACATTCATATTCCACGTGAATATTGCGCTTCTCCTGCAAGTTAAAAATTAAATTATTAATTCACATGTGCATACAATATAAAAGCAAAGGTTGATTAGAAATTTACCAAAAAATAACTTATTTAAAATTTCAGAAATTTTTCTTAAAAAGAATACTGTTACTAATATTGCAAAACAGTAATACAGGTTACATTGTACATAAACACTGACATATACCCTCAAGCAGAAATGTGAGAATCAATATAATTTCAAATTACTGAAATGGACTTTTGAAACAATACAAATTAATACGCATTTGTCAAATTAGTACATAAATTGAATACTTTGTTCAGTAATGCAAGAAATAATTTGATAAGTTATGTTTTAAATATAAATGAAAAATGATTATCTCAATCAAAATCAGCAGTTACAAAATTAATCTAAAATGAAAGCAACCAAAATAAATAAAATTTAGATCAATTAATACAAATAGTAATTGCCAAAAATAAATGAGTCAAAAGAAAACAAATTTTTAAAAAATCAAAATATTCTAATTTTTTTTTTTTTACAAAATAGCACAATTAATATTTTAGAGTATTTTAAAATCAATCCTAATCATAGATCATAATTTCCTCTATACATATTTCATAATTTAAGAGAAAATGAAATAAAAAAGTACATGAATTAAAATTACTTAGTCAATTATTTGATAGGTAACATTTTAATTTAACTAAGTAAAGTAATATGTGTTACTTGAAATCAACAAATACAAGTTCAAAACTTGATTAAACTTAATATTTAAAAGATAAAATGCATTCAAATAGTAAAAACTAATTTCAGCCTAAAAATAAAACTTTAATTTTTGTCCAATTATATATATTAAAATTTATGCATACCAATGTTTTTCCTTTTAGATTTACATGCACAGACCAATCAGGACCTAATGCACTCCCCATAGTTGATTTTGATGTACAGCTTCCTACATTTAAAAAAATTTGTAATGTTCAAATTTATGTACACATGTTCGTAAGAATTCAAATAATCTTGAAACAAACAAAAAACAATGTTTTTGATATTAATCAAAAATGTAAACATTTTGGAAACTCAACAAAAGACTCCCCATCATTAATAAATTGTGCATTTTGACAAAAAGTTTAATTTTTAAAACATACATTTTTGTAAAAAAAAAAAAAAATTTCATTGGCATGAAATAATGCAATGCACAATTCAAAATAATTTTCCATTAAAATTTCGCATTTATTTTTAAATCTAACTTCAATACAAAGTTTCTTTTAAACATTGGTAAAATTATTTTTTTACAAGCATTCAGTTTCACTCGTCAGCTTAATTTACTTATTCTCTTTCCATAGCTACCATTCAGTATGAACCTGGACAGGGTTTATCAAGTTCAATCCAAAATATCTATAAGGCAAGTATGAGGGATGAGCTCTATCAACAATTGAACCTTAATCAAATTTCAAAAAAGTTCATTTATTTTTCTACAAGAACTTTGAGCTATCGTCTCAATGATTTATTCAATCTTCATGAAAATCCACCCAACAACTATATTAAGCAATTCCTTAATAAAAATAACAGCCACTTTCAAAAATTTTCATTTCAACAATCAGAAATCCATCAAACCTTAACTGCCAAGGAAAAGTTACGATATTCACACACACACCTCAGTGCCACAGATTTTCCCACAGGCATGCATTGTTATGTGGTTTATTGCGGGAAAAGGAAAGGCTTGTTTTCCCAATTAAAAATTATTTACTTTCACTTTAAAAAAGATAAATAATAAAATGAAAATAAAAATTTTAATCTCTACAGTTACAATATAATAAAAAATAAATTATAATTTATCTGTATTGTGATATATCCTGAAACATGGTTGAACACAAACCAGTATCGCATTCAGTGCACTCGTACAAAAAGCTCCTCATACGGTAAGCGAAAATGACAGCAAATAAATAATAGCAAAAAGCGAACTCGAATAGAAAAACTGACAAGCTATGAATTTCATCGTTCCTGGAATGTGTGTGTCTACCCTTTCAAATTCCTTCCCGATCTTTTCTCCGAAATAAGTAAATTCTTTAGAAGCTCTGTCAATGTCATGTTTTTGTATTCCAAAGTCGTGGGACTAGTTTTAAACAGTACAACACAATATGAAAAGTCCTTTGGAAGGACAAGTATACACATTCGGGGTACTAAAGACACCAGCTCAGCAGGACGTGTATACACGCCTGCAGCACTTAATAATCTCCTTGCTTTTCATTCCTGATATACTTAAATAGAAATGCCTGTTTGCACAGATTACTGCTCCTTAACAAAGCAAGGTACTCTTGACAAAAAAAAACCCAGAAGTTAACTGAAGAGGAGAAAGGATAAAAACATACAACCCTAAGTGTAAACATTACTTCCCAAAATAATTTACAATGGAAAAAAAATGAGAATTAGAATATTTAATTATTTTATTTTAATTGTAAAGACTAGGTTCAATTTTTAAGATTCACAACTTTTCCTCCAAGTTGTTTAGGTTCTCCTGTCTTTATCTGCATCCTTTTCAGTGTCAACTTACTGCTCATACAAACCCTTTTTAGAACTATCATAGCTTTCAATTCAATTTTTAGATCGCAAATCCTTGATAAACCTTTTGAACTTAAACTTTTAGAAGACAAAACTTTCAAAAAATAACTATTTTAATAAACTAATATTGCACTATAAAGGACTGATGTAGGAATAATAAAGTAGTAAGAAATTTAATGCTTTTATTTATATACTTACCCTCCAAATCGTAATTCAATCTTTTAGATAAAAATGATTCAGGTTGTTTGCCTTCATTTAAGCAAGGTAAAAAGAACTTTGCTGCCCCAGCATCAAAGAAAGTAGCTCCAACTGACTTATCTTTAATTGCCCATATTATTTGACAATTTTCAATCTCATATCTATCAAAGATTGAAATATTTCTATTTTTAATTACACACAAAAATCAAGCTGTTTCATGTAATACACAATTATGTGAATAATGCAAATAACCTATAATAAATTCATTAACTATTATATTAAAAATATGCTATTATGTTTATTTATTAAGGACATAAAATTCCTTTTTATTAAGTTTATTTTACAGCATTGATATATAATACTAAAACAAAAATATCATCCTATATAATAAAGCTCATTTTGTAATCATCAAAAAGTAATCAAAAACCATAAAAATTTTATAAGTTTAATATTTATTGAACAAGTATAAAATTTAAATATTTATCTTCGAATTCACCAATTTATATTTTTATAAATTATGTATAGTTAAAAAGCTTTAATCTTTTTAAGTTTTAAGATTTTTAAAAGACAATTTTATCACAATTAGAAGTTGAATTATCCATTATATGTCTTATTCATACATAAGATATAATAATTTATTTCTTCTATAGCTTTATAGATGATAGCTTTCTTTCTGACTTTAAATCCAGAGATTTAATTACTGTAACTGAAATCATAAGGTATAAACAAAAATAATTAAAAAAATTTAAAAACTTAATAAAAAAGAGCTTACGCAAGTTCAATTGCAATGCCTCCATTTCCTACAATGAGCACTCGTCTCGCATTTGAAAGTTTTTTCTGAAATACCTGAGAAAAGAAAAAAGTCAATGCTAGTAATGTTTTCATAAAAAACACTTGTTGTAAAATACTCTTTCATGTTAATTAAAATTTGTTGATTCATAAAATAATATTTTATAAGAATAAATTTCTGTTTACACGAGAAAGTCAAAAATTACCTCAACTGTTTCTGTATCTCTAATTCCTAATACGAAACGACTGGAATCTGATATCACCTGCAAAAATTAAAAGAAAATGCATACATAGTTAGAAACAAAAATAGTTCTTAATACTAATTTCAAAATCAATCATAAGTAATATTCCTTACTTTCTTACAGAAAAAACCAAGGTATTATACATATAATATTATAATAAGTACCTTAAAACATTATGAAACAATAAGATTGAATATTTTTTTTTTTGCAGTGAGACTATAAAAAGATATTATAAATTAAAACTACACACATTTACTGTATTATTTATGAATATATAAATTTTATGACTATTTTTAAAATGTTTAAATGTTTCAAAAATCAATCTTTTATATTTACAAAAAGTTGGCATGACTTATTGAATTAGAATAGCCAAATCCAGTGACACACAATAAAGAATACTAATTCTCATAAAAATAACTTTTACATTAGCATATAAAACTTAAGTAACAAATTCATTTTTCAAATACATAAACATGAAATTGTTGAAAAGGGCTTTTATAAGCCTTACAGTGAAAAGGCAGCTCAGTAGAAATGTGATACATATGCAAATATCTGCACTAGGACATCAGAGGAGACGTGATGGCACAAAATGCAGGTGCTCAGCACCAAGGCAAATTCTAAAGAGGGAGGACATTTCTAGATGTTCTCTGCAAGTAAATAAGAAATATGTGTTCATAACAAGAAATTACCAGGATGCCTTTACAAATGACAGAATGGTCAGTATTTTTAAAGAGAAGCATAGTTTGACAAGAGTTACATGAGATTGAAATTGACAAAAATGTGGTTTCCAGAGCTTGGAAAGCCTACCAAATAACAGGAACACCTGCAAGAAAAGTTATTGGCAGAAGGCCGACGAAAACAGAAAGATGTTCAGTATATCCTTCTGCAAGAGAAAAAAGACCCAAACCAGACATCAGACAACATTGCTTAGCAACCATGTATAGTAATTGGACAACAGGTATCATATTCTAGATCCTGCATACAACTAATAGCAGCTCATTGCTGCCACCCTTTACAGTAGTGTCAAAAACACAAAGATTGGAGTCACATTCGGCTTACTGATGGGAGTTGTTTCACAGTACCGCCTAATAAGGTAGAGAAACACAGATTCATCCCACTAACATAAGGTTGAGCAATTAATTTATACCACATTGAGAAGCAACATAAGGACTAATGGTGATGGACATCATGATTTTGAACTCTGTTCAAGAAATGAGAATGATGCTCCAGGTAGCACTCCTTTAACTTCCATAGCAATGGAAGGACTTTAACATTGACGGATTTAACATTCATTACACTGGAGTCTTTAGGGGCCCTAAGTTTCAAAAACCTGCAATTGAATCATGACCAATAGGCTACCAAAAAACTGTTGAGGTGATGGTACTGGAGTGCTCATGATGGAAGGCATTATGTTGAATGGACCAACAGAGCTTTATGTTATCAACATAGGCTCAACTACCAGAGATCTTTAACTGTGATAAATTATCCTTCCACACTTGCAACTGTGCCAAGAACACCAAACAGCTCAAACAGATGCTCCTTGAAGAGTGGCAACTCTTGCCTCAAGAACAGTTGGATAATTTGGTATTGAGTATGAACAGAGGGTGTCACACAATCATTGCACAATTTGGAGATGTCATCTCTTAATAGGAGACTAGTTTGTTGCTCCTTTACGATCAAATAATATTTTTTCCACTTTGTTCCATAATGTATGTGTACATAGCATCTTTTGGCTACTATGCTTTCATCAACTTTTAAATGCTACATTTACACCTCTGAAGTGTGAATATAATGTAACGCAGTTTATATTTTTTCAGAATTATGACAATTTGAAGAGTTGTTCGAGTTCTGCATGCTAGTGTATAACAAACTACAAATAGGATAAAAATGCATTATTTAAAATATATTCTTACTTTTGGCACAGCTCCTGAACAGATACATAGACGTTTGTAGTTTACAATTTGTTTATTCGAGAGATAAATTTCCTACAATAAAAAGAAAAGCTTATCAATAAATTAAACCCATTTCATTGATATTGTCTAATGTATTAAAGTTTATCAATTAACCAAAAAATTAAACTCAACTTACATGTTTTTCATCATTTATTTCTAAAGCAAATGCTGAGACAACTCTACAATTAGGATAGCATTTTTCTAAAAATGTATGACTCTCCTCTTCTACATCAAATTGTTGTATTCTTTCTGAAATCTAGAATACATGAGAAGACATCCTTTGTTAGATATAACTTATTAAATTAGTACGAATAATGATTATTGAATTTCCCATGTTCAGTTGATTCATTTTTTTAGAAGTTTAACATTTACTGGAAATTATAAAACTCTGATTCTTCAATATAATCAAAACACAGAATAATTGAAAAGAGGATGTAATTTGAAATAAAAGAAATAAAAATTGAGGTACTTTTTCATTTCTGGGGGCCATTCATGATTAGGGTTTTTCCATCTGCTAATTTAAACACCAAACATAAAATAAAGCAATAATTCAATTCTTAAATAATCATTTTATTGAGGAGGCATGAAATTTAACTGTTTCTAACATTGAAGAAAAAAAAGTTTTTTTGTGTGGTAGGTTTTGTGTTACAGACTCCTGAAATAGAAAAGTACCAAAATTACCATTGAATTTAACACCAAACTGGCATAGGTAAATCTACCCTTAAAAATATGTGTGAATAAAGTTAATTTGCCAAAGTTTTACATTATTCCTATGTACAAATTAAATAGTCAAGGAGGGGGAAGTGAGTGAGTGCATATTAACATTGCACTGTTATGCTACACGAGGGCTTTTGGCGACGGACCTCAATTTTGAACCATGGTCAAGTGACGAGGACAACACCTGAGCAGGCACCCCTCTCTCCTAACTACCACACCAATGGAAGGACGTTTGAGCTCTCGACAGATTCAACGTGCATCGCTCCCCTACACAGTGGGTCTTTAGTTGTACTGGGCTCGAACTCATGACATGCCAGCCATGATCCAATACCTTGACCACTAGGCTACTGCGGCTGGGGGGGGGAGAATCTGTAAAAATGTACAGATTTTAGAAAAAAGTGTACAGGCCTTGAAGTCGAAATGACGCCATTCAGCGTTCTAGTGCTTAAGCAAAATAAATTTTTCATCTACTGCTCTATCATTGTAAAAGTTATTACAATAATAAGATTATCTCCTTTCTGATAATACTAATTTGGAGTTAAGAAATAATGAAACAATCTGTCCAAATCAATAAGCAGATGTTCTTTTTTCTGATAAAAACTCAAGTTTAAAGTCATTAAACTGTTCACAATGATGAAAAAAATGGTTAAATTTCATGTTGCAATACAAGAGCATCACAAAAAAATTATAAATTATTTTGGCAAACTTATTGTTCTTTGACATCAAATAATTATTTGGAACAAATTTACTGTACGGTCACCCTTGGCGCGATTTTTTTACATTGGTGATAAATATTTTTATATGGCAACCCTTATCCGACCCGACAAGTAATTACAGTAACCCTATTGGACAACAGAATGTAGCCGCCATTATTTAAATTTTTGTTCGACCACGTTGTACTTGTGCTTTTTTAGTCTTCAGTTACTGCGTTCTTTTAATGAAATTGTGATGGCTGTTGCATAGAGAACGTCCGAGGTAAGTGCGAGAATGATTTTATGTGGTATGATAAGAATGTTAATTTAAGGTATTTGTATGGATTTTGGAAACGTTTGAATTTTGTATGAAAGCGGGCTTGATTGCAGATAGATATGAGTGTTGTAAGTGTGGTAAGGATATGAAATTGGTTGAAAGGCACAATATAAGTGATGGTTTTGAGTGAAGGTGTAAATCTAAGGTGAAATGATAAATGCATGACATCAAAAGGAGTGCGAGAAAGGTTTTTTTTAAGTCGAATGACATCAAATGAGATTTTAGTTCAGGTTTATTTGTGGGTGAGTCAGAGTAAGGTTGATTTTAATATGAAAGAGTAAATGTTCTAAGACTGTGTGATTATCGTTTTCAGCGATTTGGCCACCATTTTTGTTGTGCGAGCAACATTTTCACTACGCTGTTTTCTTTAAATCTCGTTCGTACAAGAAGTCGCCAAGGGTGACCGTACAGTAAACTTTTACCCCAATTATTTTTATTCCCAAGGTGTGCACTAAAATAGGATGAAATAAAAAAACAAGAAATGAGAATAAAATACAAAAGATTGTCCACATTATAAAAAATAAATTTAACAAACTACAACAAATTCATATTCATTATTATCTTCATAAACATTTATTTAAAGTATGTGTATAACTATTACATAATATATTTCTTTGTATACTCACTTTATTCACATTTCTTGCAATTTTAACTAATGGCGAAGCTGAAATCAAAATCACATCTTTCTCTGGCTCTTCTAATGCTAACTATTAAAAAATTCCAAAGTTCAAAAACATATACAACATTACATTTACATATAACAGTAGAATTAAATTTTCCAATGCAGTTAAATATTTAGTTCAAAATTGACACACATTCAAAAAGGTATTACAAAACTATTCTTGTATAATGTTAAGATTTATTAGTAATATATGCAGTGAAACTATATTTTTTGAGGAAAATTTTAAAGTACTCCATCCCTTTTGTAAGTCATTGTAACTACTTGGAAAGATCAGGATTATGGATCTTGAATTTGAATGAACACTTTTGTTCCAAGCAAAATGTTCTAAACGAAGCATATGTACTTACTAAATGAATGAAATCACGTACATATTGAGATTTTAAAAAATTGTATAATATATATATATATATATATACATACACAGAGGTATTTTAAATAACATTTTTTGTAAACATTACTAAAAAACAAAGCTTGTGTTTTGTTTGAAAATATTCAATGAATGAATGAATATCAATGTCGCACTGTCCAGCTACACAAGGGCTTTTGGCAACGGACCTCATAGTTTTGAACCATTGTCAAGCAATGAGGACGACACCTGTTCTGGTACCTCCTCTCCTAACTACTACACACCACCAATGAGAGGACATTGAGCTCTCAACAGATTTACATGCATTGCTCCCCTGCACAGCGGGTTTTTAGTGGTACTGGGCTTGAACTCGTGACACAGCAGCTATGATCAGATACCTTGACCACTAGGATACTGCGGCCCTTTGAAAATATTCAATAAGGATTGTAAAAATATTTAGAATTCAGTAAAATCATAGAATATAGCCCCACTTATCGACTGAAAGATACCTCTCAATTACACCAACAATGCAGTTTCCAAATGTGTAACAGAAATAAAAATATTTTATGTGAATATTTAAATAATTACACTACACACGCAGAAACAAATTGAAAAACATCACTCACCTTGGATCGTCTTTTTCTTTCGGAGAATACAAAGTGGCGATGGTTTTAAGAAATCCATTGAATGTATTATTGTCTAGAGAATTGTTTCGCGTCCAGCGCCACATGTATTCTGCAAAATATTTATCAAAATAACCCGCCGAATGTGCGGTGTGTTTTTTCAGGTATTTTTTAATAAATGGCCATGTTAGTTCAGTAGCATGGGCACCGGTCACTGGGTTCTTTAAAATCAGACTGCGGTCAGCTTTTAAACGGTCAAATTCGTCATCATCGTGACAGTTATAAGTCTCCCAACAGTTTGAAATTATAGTCGACCCAGGCAACACCCATTCTTCAATCACTTGCAAAAGTTTCTTTTTCGTTCGTTCGTCGACCACCCGAAAAAAACATTTATTCGCCCCTTTTTCAATAGCCCCAAACACCCACTCTCCACCCAAAGGCTCAACCCTTCCAAACTTCATACTCCCAAATCTGCTTTCATTCAATTCAACAATCGCTCCTGCACCACCAACTTTAACACTATTATTTATAACAGCACTCATACATATCTCTCGACAAAACATATACCACTCAACTACAGTATTTTTATTCAATTTTAAATCATGTACTACAAATTCATTCCTACATCTTCCAAACCAATATCTAGTCACACGCAAAATATCACATATATTCAAATGGCTAAAATTGAACCAAGTACCACTTCTTACACTCCTAGAAACATCATGTGCATTTACTTTACGGCTACTACGACATCGCCACTCATAACCATCCAGCGCAGTTTTTCTTTCGCACAAACGCATACTCTCACCACACTTTGGACATTCATATTTGGATGCAATAAAACCAAAATTCATACACCATTCAATGACCGCTTTTTTACCTCTTTCATTCAACAACACAAAAAATGCACTTGTAAAGTCACTCGTTTCATCAGCCATGATACTTTCAAATCCGGTGCCCACGAAATACTCGTAAAGAACATTTGTAAAAAAAACTACTGCAGAATTGATCCAAAATCTGGCAACACAAGAGTGCCAGAATTTGGCGACACTTTATACTTTTTCATCGCCATTGGGGTGGAGGCTATAATAGGATGCATTACTATTCGAAAATTACTCATATTTCTTAAAATTAAGACAAAAGAAAAATTTTATTTTTTATTACTTGTTCTGCACAAGATACACCAGCGATTCCTCCACCTATAATTACAAATGTAGCATTTAAAAAAGTTGCATCACCACAGGTATTGGCAGCCATGCGTTATTTTTTATATTTCGTGGTTGCAGTTTCCAGAAGAAATGGTAATGAAATTGATGGAGGTAGAAGTATATAAAAAGCATATTGATATTCCTTTGGAAAAAATAGCGTACGTTAAAGGCGTTATAATACTGCTCTCTAATCAATATTAGAAAAAGAACTAAAACGAAATAAAGAAAGGCTTTAGAGTAATGAATAATGAGTCTCAAAAATTTCATGGAGCAATAATGAATTAATTCTAAAAATTTTACGAAATACGATACATTGAAAGGTGGAATTATTCTGAATAAGTCATTTGTTTTCTGTTCTTACGACTATTCGTTATTCTAAATCAGCAGACGCTGTTTTAAAAAATTTGATTTTTGTTAGAATAGACATTTTAGTATTCATTTTGAAAATAAATTAAAAGGAAAAAGACTTTATTTTAAGCAAGCTTTTATTTGTTGTTGTTGTCGTGTCCTTCCCGCAGGGAAGGAATGAAAGTTGCCATTGCCTGTGAGACAGGTTGGACTTCTTAACGATAGATGGCGACACCACCTATCTCCACCTCCACAATTTTGGCATGGAGCTGGAGAGGAGGGAAATATTCTCCAGCCCCCTGCCCTCGAGTAGGTTTCTGCTGCAATCACCCACAAGACTTTCGGACCCACTGATTTAACGAGCACGTACTCCGTCTATACTCGGGGGTATTTAGTGGTATCGGGCATCGAATCCAGGCTGTGACGTCGTCACAATGGAGAAAGTGCCTCTATTCATAAACGTTTCCACAGCCGGGGAACACGTGTCTTTGGTGGTATTGTGTTGTATCAGACAGCTGGACCGTCGGCGACGGTGTGTCTGGCAGACACTATGGGCCAGGCATCGCTGCATTATTTTCTATTCATGGGCAGTGATTGTACGTCTTGAATGCTGGCGCCTCTGCAGGCGGCGACGAGGTGTTTGAAGTGCCAGATGTCAGCCGGGCCCTTGTCGCCGGGAACCTTTGAGAGGGACCGGACTTGCACGGACATCTCTGCACGAATGGATGACGTGCAAGACCGTTGGTGCCGGGTGCAAAACCCTGAGGTAGGCCAATGGGGATTGATGAGGGGCGTGGAGTGAACCCGCCCCTAGAGTTTAAAAGAGTGGACTTCGGAAAGAGAAAGGAGACTCCTGATAGACTACCACGAGAGATTCCCGTAACTGAACCCTGCGGACGGAGGAAGAGACTCCGGACAGACTCCAACGAGAGATTCTTTAATAATTAGCTTAGCGTACACCTTCAATTTATTCCACGACGTTACAAGGCCCTCAGTTCTGGAGTCTGATGCTCTAACCGGACTCCAGACCTGCTTTATTTTAAGCAGGCTTTTATTAAGCTTAAGCTTTTATTAGAGCGCGCTAAAAAGAATAAAATAAACTTTTCCTTAAAAACTTTTACTATCAACTTAAAACGTCATTACACAATTTATATGATAGAAAAACTTGTCGCGAGATTTACCTATGTAGACAATAAGTAAATTAACAAGTAAATTAAATAACTTGATCTGATTCATTTTAATTTGTAAAAATTTCAAACTAAGTAAATAAGAGTACTCTAATCTCGCGACGAGCTTTTATCTATACAAATAAATAAAATTGAAGTATCTGTTTGTAATTTCAAATTAGCAGCTTTTTACTAAATGCATTTAAAGGTATATACGGTACTTATATCAAAAAATCAATTTTTAAAATTTTTGTCTTTCTGTTTGTTCCGGCTAACCTCGGAAACGGCTGGTGCGGTTTTAAAAATTCTTTCACCAATGGAAAGCTACATTATCAGCGAGTCACATAAGGTATATTTTATCTCCATATTCCTACAGGAATGGGAACTATGCGGGTAAAACCTTGGGACGTCGCTTACTCCCCGCCACGTTGGCGCAAAATTATGCATTTGGTCAGTAATGGAAATTTTAATAAAAATTTTCTCACATTTGTAATCAACATTTGTGTTTGTAATTGTTTCTGAAACATAGTGTAATTTAGCATCTTTACAAAAAGCAATTTTTAAAATGGTTTCTTATTAAACGTCTAACTCTTATTACGTTACGTTTGTTAAATGTCAAACTCAAACTTTGAGAAATATCGCCAAGTTGGCTAAGAAATTCTCTATTCCAACAATCCCAGATAATTTAATGCAAATTTTCTCCTACTTTTTAAAGAGGGTATCGGAGGTTTGAACTCGGTACCTTAAGAATCGTAAGCGCATAGCATACCACTAGGCAAAAGTGATCATTACTGTCCGAAGGCTGTTACTGGCTTACTTTAGCTACCGCCACAATAAATGTACCAGTTATACTTATGCAAAATCTCGATGCTCCTCGACTATGTAAAGGAACGAGGCTTTGGATCACAAAACTGATGCGGAATATACTTGGTACCAATATTTTAACATATGTCATGAAAAGGGATACTGTTATCATACCTCGAATTCCAAGTTTCCCCACTGACCTACCGTTTCAATTCAAACGAGATCAATTTCCAGTTTTACTGTTGCTATTAACAAAGCTAACATTTCAGGTAGCAGGGGTGCATTTGGAAAAGCAATGTTTTTCCCAAGGCCAACTATATGTAGCCTAATCTTTGTGTCCAATGCCCAAATCTTCACATATTTGCAACTGACGGAAGAACATATAATATGGTATACAGTAACATCTTAGAATAATATTCTGTTTTGAGATCTTTTAAAGAGGAATTATGTATTAAACGTAGATACTTTCGATTTTTAAAATTATTAATAGTTTATGTTATTGAATTTTTGTTGTTAATTATTAAAAATTAGCATATTATGTTATTTACTTTCTAATGATAATGATTACGACTTTGACATCAACGCGAGCGGAGCCGCGGGTAAAAGTTAGTATCATATAAATTGTGTAATGACGTTATAAGTTGATAGTAAAAAAAGTTTTAAAGGAAAAGTTTATATTATTCTTTTTAGCGCGTTTAAATAAAAGCTTGTTTTTAAAAAAGCTTTTTTACTTTTACTTTATTTGTTACTTTTTAGTTATCGCTGGATAGGTTTCTCAGCTTGTTTATCTCATTCAACGCTGGTTTTAGAAAAAATCATAAAATATGCAAACTATCATTGTTTTGCAAAAGAAAAGTTTTAGAATTTGTAGAAAAGAAAGTTTGTGGCATTTTATTTTTTAAATCACTGATTCTAAAAGATCGAAGTATAAACTTTTTAAAAATAATTTTCATTTAAACGCATCGATATTCATTGATTTTAGAAGAAATAATAAAATAGGCAAAGTATCATTGTTTTGTAAAAAAAAAAATAATAAATAATCCGTAACGAGGCGAAATAAATTATCTTACCGATTAAAAATTTCTTTGTATGTTATTAAATGTGCAAATAAAAAAATTTGAGTATTTTTTAAAAAATCATAAAAACTTTCTTTTGAGGGAGGATAGAACCCTAGTCTTTTCGTCGCTAAACCGTGCGATATGACAATTAAACCAGGAATTTCTCAGCTAACAGTTTGAAAGACCTTTAAAGTCGAAGGTAGAGATATTCACACATCAAATCTAAAAAGCATTAAAATGAATTCACGAAAATCTATTTATGCATTATTTCATGTAAAGATAGCATACATGAATATTTACATGGTTTTTTATTTATAATATAAACTAAAATCAATTTTATGCATTACTTCATGAAAAGATAGAAAGCATCCGATCATTTATTAAATTTTTGATATTAGCATATGTGTTTAAAATAAGAGAGGATTAAATTTTTTTTAATAAAAAATGAAATCTGTGATTTAAAGTAGAAATTTTTAAAAATACAAAATTTTACATGTTTATTAAATGTTGAATTAAAATTGCCAGTATTTTTTCAAAAAGGGTAAAAAAAAATGTGTACTTAATTTATTAAATCGATGATTTTAAAAGCGCAAAGTATATGAACTTTTCTAGTTCAGACGGTTTACTCGTTATAATTTTAAGAAATCTATTCCTAACGATTGAAAAATTTCGATTAATCATTTACAGAAAACAATACTGCTTTACTTTAAAAATATTAATTAAAAGCAATACATTTAAAATAATGATAACGCACTAAAAGCGTTTAAGTTTTTCACAAATATTATAGAAATTTTTGTTTTATAAACGGATGTTTAAAATGAATTTTTTGAATTAAGACTTGTACAGAGAAAAGAAACAAAATAAATTTTTCACTCGCATTTTTTTAATCGTCAAATTCGCGCGGTGATATTGATTATTTATAGGCGCCATCTTTTCTAGTATTTGCAGACTTGAAATGCAAGGTGAAACAGATAGTCATTGGGCGCCAAACCAGTTTTCCACGCCAAGAATTGGCTTCCAGTAAAATCGCGTTTTTTATTAAAGTTTTTAATTTTGGGGGGGGAGAGGGGCTTAATTTTTACGTTCTTGTTTTCAAGTTTCACATATTGATTGCAAAACACAGTAATTTTTTTAAATAAAAAATTTTAAAAGAAATTCTGTATGTTTTTATTCTCGTAAAAAGTGTATTAGAGATGAAAACCTCAAAAACTTTTTTAAAATCCGTAATTTTTAAGCAATTTTTCTAATCTTCACATTTATTACAGATAATAATGTACTACACACGGAAAAAAGTTTCGTGCGATTATCTTAATAAATGACGAAGTTATGGTGGTGGTGGGACTAATCCCCATCTGGTCTAGTGAAACTAGACCAGATCCATGAGTCCATTTATCTTCAAAAATTCTAGGAACAGCCGGGGAGAAGCAACAAACGAAGTTATCAAATGTTTAATTAAAATTTTTAGTATTTTTTGAAAAATCATTAAAAAAAGTTTTTAACATTTTATTTTTTAAATAACTGATTCTAAAAGAGAAAGAAATGAACTTAGTGTAGAATATCGTTTTAATAACACGAAAATAAATTCACACGCAACAATTTAGAAATCATTTTCATAAAAATGCATCAATTTTAACTCATTTTTAAAAAAATCGTAAGAAATACAAATATCATTATTTTCTAAAAAAAAAAAGTATACCGTATCGCGGCGAAATAAGTTATCTTTCTGATTCTGTAATTATTTTTTTGTCTGAGTTTTTAAAAAAAAATTAGATTGCTGTTTTTAAAAACATCAAAACTCCACAAAAAAAATCCCTTTCTTGCTTCTTCATTTTGCGTCGCCGAGCATTGCGGAATAAACAACGCACAGGGGTAAAACAATTATGCGCATTAAGGTTTTTAATTAATATCTTTTTAACTAATTGCAATATCGGAATATAAAGGATCAAAGCATGCATTGTCATCCGAACTAAACGTGTATACAAAATTTCAGCTCAATCAGTTACATATATATATGACAAGTTAAATAAAAGCTTGTAAAAAATATGGCATCTATTTTGGAGGCAAGATGATTTGTACAATTCGTTACGAATTTATTTCATTGATTTTTCTGAGAGTTTTCCCGAGTTTATTACCATTTACAGTATATTTGAATAGTTCCACTTACGTTTTTTTTGTTTTTGTGTGTGAGTGGGTAGGACGTGGCAATAGCCCTCATATGGTTTCTAATACGTCTTTCATAAAGTCAAGCAATACTTTATTAGTACAGTAGAATGTCGTTTATCCGAATCAATTGGGACCGGACACCATTCGGATTCGTGATTGTTCGGATAACCGAATGAGATCCATGCAGTATATGAAACCGGACACTATACGAATGTTGAAAATCATCACATGCGGGAAGCATACTTGAATAAAATGTAAAATAGGTGCAAAATGTCGCAATTTGACCTTTATTGTGGAAAATAGTATCTTATTTTTCGCTGTACCATTGTACACCTTCGTTTTTTCGCTGCAAAGTCTCTGATTCTCTTGAGCAGGACAGCACTCTGATTGTTATACGTACCACTCCACAGCCAGTGGCGGATTAAGCGGGTGTCGGACCCAAGCTTGATGAGTGCAAAGGCCAGTGACAAACCACCCTCGCCACCTTGGAACAAGGAATGAAAAGAAAACAAAGATACAGTGAAAACCCCGCTAGAAATTTATCGAGATGTAGAAGAAATCCTAATGTAGAGGAACTTTTGAAAATATTTTTAACATTACCGATATCGAATGCATCAGGTGAATGATCCTTTTTAGTTTTAAACCGTGTTAAAAATAATTTAAGAAGTGCTATGGGTGAAAAGAGAAAGTGAACAACATGGCCATATTATATACAGAATAAAATATTTTGGACAAAATAGATATGGTGAAAATAATTGATGAATTTGCCAAAGAGAAATCAAACTGTATAGCAAAACAGTAAGCTCTTAAGTAAGGTTTTTAATTTTTTTTCTTCAGTTAAAATTTTTCTTTAGCTGAGGAGTTTTTTTTTTGGCAATACATTTTATTTTGAGAAAATAAAGTAAGCGATTCTTTTCACTATATTAGTTTTTCGACTCTTCAGCCCATGGGCCTCGAACCTTTTACCGCCAGGGACCTTAATCCGCCTCTGTCCACAACTGTCTCTTAATGCAAAAAACGCGTTAGAATTTGATGGACTCTTGCTACTTTTGTTATTGTCCTCGTCTTCATCCGTTTCATATACAGTACACGTAGTTGACAAACAAAAAACTGTTCCGGATAATAAACGTTCTACTGTATAAAATTTAACAAAATGGTATTTGTGGCGAAACATTTCTACAGTATTAATTGGAGCGAATAAAAATGTCACTGCTCAAATCAATGAAAATACAACTTTAGAGTTTCTGTATGGCAACAAAGGATTTGTATTTTGTTAAAACGAAAAATTATTAAATTTAATTTGGAAATGGTTTATAGTATTAAAAAAAAAAAGAAACGAGCCTTACAGTAGTCACATACGATGTGTAACATCTGACATGTTTAGTGTGGTAAATTCGCAATAGCAACTTAAATCCTCAAAAAAATGAATAGAGTATGATTGGAAATAATTTTCTATGGAATTATTATATCTTTAATGAACATTTTATTTAATTAACACAAGGAGTAATGCAATTTGTTATCAAAAATAATTATTCTTGTTCAATTTGGGGAAGAGCGGTAATGATAACTAAAATATGACACATATACTAGTGTTTTGTTTAACGAAAAGTAATATCCATATGAGGGACCACAACATGCGAGTTGTTCTGTTTGCGATAGATCGCAATACCAGCTGCTCTGTGGCCCGGTCGTTTAAATTGTACGAAGCAATCGAAGTTAAGTATCGAAACACTTTCGTTATTATCTAACCACGTCTCTGCCAACATGAGTAACGTACAATTTTCTGAAATAACGTCGAAATCTGTTTGGTGAGCCCTCAGACTTTGACAATTGTGCATAAGGATAGCAAGTTTATCCTTGATGAAGTCTAACAAGACTTGCTAGTATGTGCGAAGTGGATTTAGAGTCAAGCGCAAACGAAACCGAGTTTTTGAATTAGAATATTTTGAAATGCTGATTTAACAGTATAAAAAAGGCTGGCGGCTTGAAGGCTACGTGGATATATCTTAGCAAGATTCAGCTGAAGGACTTAGCTTTTTCTCTGAACCTAAAGTGAGAAAACAAAACAAAAACAAAGATCCCACGGCCTAGACCACAGGGGGGGGGGGGGGAGCCCCTACCAAATGAAAGAGGGTAGCGATGAGACACCACCAAGCGTGCTGATTGGTCAAATTAAATAGAGCGCACTTCCCCAACTTCCTGTTACACATTTCCGTCCCTTTTCACGAAATCACTACTACAAATCTGCAGCAACCGAGAGGAAAGATGTTGCACACCAAAAATTAATACAATGAAATGTACTATGCTTGAAAAGCAACATCTTAAGTGTACAAGTACAGCTTAAACATTCGAATTCTCAAAGACGCATATTTTCTATTCCTCATAAAACAGTAAATTTAACACATTTTGATGTGAGAATTTTAAATTTGTGGAGTAAAGTACAAATATTGAAATATGGAATCAATTTTTGATATAAAGTTGATGGATTTTTAAAGCATAAAATATGAAGACAATAAAAATAAATTTTGTGTGCAATACTCATAGATATGTTGGCCTTTGTTGAATGTTATGTGCATTAAAATCATAAATAATTGAACAATGAAAGTAACCCAAAAAATAAGAGTGGATACTCGAAGAAAAAAAACCCCACTAGAATTGCCGTATTGTAAAAAAATGTTTCAAATGGTGAAATTGCAAGGAAGGTATGTATAGAAATATGGCTGCTGAAGTACACAAAACAAGTTTACATTGTAAGAAAACGAAATTGATCAAGAAACTAAAAAAGAGCAAGGAAGGAAAAAGGGTACTAAGGCGATGAAAGGATAAAATAATCTTCCTGAAAGATACAAGCATGCCACCCAAATTAATAAGAAGCAATTTAGAATAAATTGGAGAACACACAATAAGGTTATCAAAATTTAGACCTAAAGCTAGAAATCCAAGAAAAAAGATATCATTTCTTAATCTATCACAGCACCAGAAACTAATTTGGTAGACTAAAAAGTATATTGAATGGAAACATAAGAAATTCAAACAGATTAGTTGCTCCGATGAGAGCAATATATCCTTATCTAGAAATGATAGTGAAAAACATGTGTACGTAGTACAGGAAGGATTTGCATCTAGATTGTATTGAGTCAAATGTCAAGAATCTTACTAACATAAAGGTATAGATATGTATTATTCAGAGGATGTCTAGATTGTGTACAGGTAATTGAGAGTATGCTGAATGTCAGATTACTCCTCAAATACATGGATACAATCTGGAATCAAAATGGCTATGGTTTACATCCATAATTTTATATTTTTTAACATGATTTTCACTCTATGCTGCATAATATATAAAGAAAGATTTAATTAAAAAAATATACTATAAATGCATGTTGGGACACTATGTAACAGCAAAACAAGAGTAAGAATTTATCAGCTACATGAGATGTTGCTGCGATATTTTAATTAAAAATGTAAGATACCCTACTAAATATTTATAAACATTCTGAAAACTATAGCTTAGCATTTTCAAACATGAAAGGTATTAAAATTTTTTTTTATTTCAATTCAACATTCAATTTACTTCTGTTATGTTTGCAAAATCTGTTTTAGGCTAATCTTTAATCAATAAAAGAATGTTTGCCAAATTTCCAGTCTGTATGTCTAATAGTTCAGGAGAACTCTCGATGAGTGACCGAGTTGCTTTCATCCCCTCTATTAAGATGTATAACATACTGATGGTGACAATAGTTTTTTTTTGTACCAACACAGGTTAGTATAACTCAAATGGTGAATATTTCATTTGCTATTATAAAAAAATAGGATACTTATTTTTTAATAAAAGAAATACAGAAGATAAATTTGAAGGATATAAAAAACTAACAGCATGGGATAGACAACTAAAAGTAGATATAAAAATTCCTTACAATACTTACACATTGCTTAAAAAATACTGTTGCACGAAATATGGTTTCATTACATTATCAGTAACTTGTAGTTGAAGAGGTTTTTAAATTTACATGTATTCTAAAAGAATATCTTGAATATTTATAAGTGCAGTCGCATATCTACAATGTACATTTAAATTGCCATTATTTATGAACTAAAATTACTTTGATTAGTCGCATTTAAAGCAAGGTGACAGACCTCAATTTTGAACAACAGTGAAGTCACAAAGATGATATCTGAGCTAACACCACTCTCTCCAAACTTCTACATCAAGCCAGGATTTTAAGCTTCATCAAATTCAATATACATCAATCATCAACATAACAAGACTTGAACCCCCAACTCTACAGAAGCAATGGTGGCCATGAGTTCAAAAGGCATGATCACTTGGTTATAGCAACCACTAAAATTACATTATAAATACAAATAATTAACTTTTCACTAGTTATTTCTTTCCATTCTATACACTTATTTATTTAATCAGTAAATTGCAATATAAATAGGTAAATTTAACAATAAGTTTTGGTTAGTTTTCACAACTTTTTTCATAATATTTTGGAAAATACAAAATCACTTCTTCAGGTAATAACTTTTACCTACAAATTCCTTGGATCAATATAATCATATAAGAAATGCTAATTAATAAAATTCAAATAATCAAAATAAATTCAAATCTTTTGTAAAAGAATTTACTTTCTGAATGAACACAATTCAAATGAACAAAAAATATATGAACTTATACTTATCAAAACTTTACAATCATTCAAAAATATACATATTACGACAATTGATTAAATAACACGAGTTGTGTTTGAAATGTGTAAGAAGTTTCAGAATTTTCATATACTTAGCAATAAATATATACAAAAAGTTTATAGCTCAAAATCAATTGTACTTTCAAATATATAAAGAAAGCTGCAATTTCAAATAAGGGGGGGGGGGGAAGAAAACTATAAATATTGTATAAAATACAGCTATGACTTTCAAAAAAGATAATTTATTGAACAGTATAATTTCTATAACAAAACTATTTTCTGTGTCTTTTTTCACATGGAAAATTATTTATCACAATTTACATTCCAAATAAATACACAATAAAATCCTTAAATGACATAATTCCTGAATTGAAGGGATTTCATTACTAATTTCACACAATAGCAATCTGCTTCTAAAATATTCAGCAATCTAATTTCAAACATTAAATGCAAACAGAAACCACTTTATGCAAAATTAATTAAATTTTTTTTACAAACAAATGTAAACAATGATATAAGAACTTCACAGAATGCACAACAGCCTCCCTATGAGTTCATAAGTCTACAGGTGAAAAAAGACGAGTATATAAATTCTTCTAGTTATTCTTGTACATATTTGTGTTTTATATCTTTCCACAGTTTCTGAAAAAGAATAAAAAATGTTAGCCAAACAACCATAAAAATTTAAAACATTAATAAAAAATGTCTAAATAAAAGCATATAAAAGTGTGTGTGGGGGGGGGGGAATTATCAATAAATCTACATAAAATTCGACATAACAGGCACCCATGATTTGAAGTTGCAATTTTTAATTTTTAGGTAGATTTGCCATATAACATGCACCCCTTTATTGCGAAGAAACCTGAAATGTACATGTGTAATGCTCTTGTTTTGAATTCATTTATTCTATATATCATTCCAAGCTTTAGAAAAAAATTGCATACTTCCAGAACTACAACTTTTAAGTTCACAAGGAATGTCATTTCTTTTAAATAAACAGTATTTGGATCCATATAGGTTAATTTTTTTTCTATGATCATCTTTTATTTTCAAACGTATTTTCTATACCTGGCGTTTATCGCAAGGTATTAATTTAAATCTTATTTTTTGTGTTAGAAGTGCATGTTATACACTGGATTTTACTATACTTTAAAACATGTTTCTGATTATAATAGGTTTCCAAAAATTAATAGGTATATCAGTAATTTAAAAACAAACTTTCTTACTTAAGATAAAATCCAGTGTATAACAGACACCTATAGTTTCAAGCTGCATTTTTTTTAGGTATATCTGCCGTAAATGCAAACCGTCTTTTTTATGAAGAAACCTGAAATGTACGTGTGCAATGTTCTCATGCTTTGAAGTAACTTATTCGAGGTATTATCTCAAGCTTTTGAAAAAAAAAATAGTATACTTTTAGAACTACAAACTTTTAAGTTAATAAAGAATGCTATTTTTTTTATATAAACAGCATGTATGTTTAATTTTGACGTATAGGTTTAATTTTTTTATGCTTATCTCATATTTGTTTCTAAAGTTATTGTTTTTATACCCGGCATATAACACACATTCATAAATTTTGACCCAATTTTTTGTGTTAAAAGTATTCGTTATACACAGGATTTTATGGTAGTTATTTCATAAAGTTGTGGCGAAATCTAAATAAGCCAGTAACAGCCTTCAGATAGGAGTGATCACTTTTGTCTAGCGGTAAGTTACGCGCTTACGAATCCGAAGGTACTGAGTTCAAACCTCCGATATTGGTGACCCGGACGTGATGTGAACATGCAACCTTCTGATCTGGAGTCAGACTCACTTGACGCAATAGTAGCACTCCACGCTCGCCATAACAAATATCTCGTTCGTTCGCCTATCCACCGACTCACTGGTGGGGGAGTACTGTGGCGAAAATCTAAATAAGCCAGTAACAGCCTCCAGACAGGAGTAATCAAGTGATCACTTGGCTTACTGTGGCGAAATCTAAATAAGCCAGTAACAGCCTCGGACAGGAGTGATCACTTTTGTCTAGCGGTTTCGTGCTTACAGATCAGAAGGTTGCGTGTTCATATCACGTCCGGGTCACCAATATCGAGGTTTGAAACTCGGTACCTTCCGATTCGTAAGCGCGTAACTTACCACTAGACAAAAGTGATCACTCCTGTCCGGAGGCTGTTACTGACTTATTTATATTTCGCCACAAAGTCTTATAAAATAAATACATTTAATAATTAACATCTTTGAAATGCAGTCTTTTCACTTCATAACAATCAATAATAAAATTTCAAAAAATGAGTAAGAATTTTAGAAACATTTCATTAGTGAGTTTTTGTAATACTAAAATACATTGTAGTTCATACATATCAAGCACAATTTCTACCTGTTTTGGAAGATGTAAATTTTAGGTTGAATTAACATTGCAGATATTGCAATGACAGGAAATGGTGTAGCATGGTGATAAATAGCACATGAAACATTTTACAAGTTTGACAAAGACAATTCTACAGTTGTAGCATGCCAAAGTGAGCATTAAGTTTATAGGGAAAATGCATTCGATGACAGTACTTGCTGTTGATAGTTTTGGAAATTCAGAGAAATAGACAAAGATGTTAAGATCAGGAAGGTAAAGATGGCCTTTTCTAATTGTATAAAAGGCACTTAAGCTATAAAAAACAGACCAATTATAACTGTATCAGAAATAGCTGAATAGTCATAAGAAGTCTGGAAGTATAGAGTTTTACCTCCAAATTGGATTTCACATTCGATGGGAACATGCAACCATATTGGCGAAATTGTACAAAAAGCACATGGTTGCCAACTTGGTGAGTTATCTTGAACATTGGCATTGTTGTGATAAGTTAGTACCAATCTGGGATTTGCCAAATTCTTAAATAATAAAATAAAAAGGTACTTATGTATTATTGCAACCTATTGGCAACATTATATGAAACGAAGCACATGATTTCCAATTCAGCGAATACGACACATGCAAAATTAGGGTTGCTAACTTGGCAAGTTATCTTTAATGTTGGTGATTGTTGTGATAATATGCAAGTACCAAATAAAAATAATAAAATTAAACATTATTTATCTCTTATTGATTATTTAATTATTTTCAGCATAGTATTTTTCAACTACATGCTCCATATTCCGGTCAGCATATTCTGTTTTTAGATTTCATACGGTTTTATTCAATGTCGTCAATATGGTTGCAATAGAAAGCAATTTTTTTTTTTGTTAATCAAAAGAACTAGAGCCTTAAGGCAGACTTTGGAGAAATGCAGGGAATTTGACATGAAAAACCATCATTTATTTACAGACTTTAAAGTAGCTTATGATAGCATTAACAGGATTGAGCTTTTGCAAACCCTATCTGATTTTAATGTTCCATGAAAATTAATCAATTTTATAATGCTCACACTCACAGAGAATTTCTCAATGAGGCAAATTCAAGGGCAGTTATTTACATTATTTGAAATTTATAATGGAGTTAGAAAGGGAGATATATTGGCAAGTCTTCTGTTTAACATAGCTCTAGAGAGGGTGATCAGAGATGCTGGCATAAATACAACAGGTACTACATTTAGTAAATCAATACATATTTTGGCATATGCTGATGATGTGAACATTATTGCAAGATCTAGAGCTGCATTGGGTGAGAGTTTTCTGGCACTAGAGATGCTTGAGAAATGAACCTAAGAAAATGGAGAAAACAAAATATATGTAGGTAGGCAAGTCCTCCTACATATACAAAGGAAATAGACTCCTTTAAATTTGAATCTGTAAAATTTTTTTACCTATCTAGGATCAGAAATAAATTGCCAAAATGACATGAATCCTGAAATCAGAAAGAAAATTACTGCAGCTAATTGCTGTTTCTTTGGTTTAAGATCATTACTGAAGCCTCACTGAATAAAAAGAAATACAAAACTCCCGTTGAATATAGTACCGATTAAATCAGTTTTGATTTATGCCTCAGAGACATGGACCTTGACAAAAAAAAAAAAAAAAGAGTAGATCTTGGCAATTTTTGAAAGGAAGGTCCTGCGAACCATATTTGGTGCTGTTCGCAATAGCAGTTGGAGAAAAAGATATAATTTTGAAATATATAAGAATTTTAATAGTGATGATATCATTAAGTCTATAAAACTAAGAATGAGATGGAGAGGGCATATAGTATGAATGAGCCCAAAACGAACAGTATTGAAAACTTTTAATGCAACTCCCTCTAATAAAAGACTAAAGGGAAGGCCCAAAAGGAGATGGAAAGATTGTGTGGATGAGGACTTTACCATTCTAAAAGTGAAAAACTGGAGATCAATTGCTGGGAGAAGGGCAGAATGGGAAAAACTTCTGAGGAAGGCTCGGGCCCACAAAGGACTGTCATGGCAATGCTGATGATGAAAAGATCTAGATACATGCACCTTAGACAAACTAAATCCTTTATTGAACACTTTTACTCTTAGTTTTAAAGGAATTACAGTATAACGTTCCTTAACATCATTCCAAAAGATCTTTCAGAAGTGAAATATACAGCGAGAAGGATGTATACTTTAAAATATTTAAAAAAAATGTGAAAAATAGTAATAAAAAATATGGTACTTCTATGTTTTGCAAGTATAGGTGATAAAGTCATCAACAGTGATACAATTAATGCTGAAAGGAATATTCCTAATGGTAACCTTTTACTACAACATTTTTAAAATAACTTGAGTTATCAGTGATGTCTTTTTCATAATACATAAAAAAACAATGGGAACTAATATTTATTAATTATTTTTTTATGTATATATTGAGTGTTGTTGCCAACAATGACAACTTGACAACATTTACACCGGCAAAAGGGGAAAGTACCAAAAATAATATTAAAAAAATCCCAATATAAAATAAGTACACAATTAAAAACTGATAATAGAATATTTTCTTTAGTAGCCTTTTCCCATAAGCATACAATAGATGGACATGACATCCAGTGAAATGCTTGTATCACGCAGCTCCCAAATCAAGATATTAGTTCTATTCATGAAAATATTAGTTCTATTTTGGAAAATTTCTTTGAAAAAATTACTTGTGAACAAAATCATTAGAAATTTTTTTTAAAAAGTAAAATTTTAATTTGGTACACTGCTTGGTGACAATTTTAAAGCTGCACAGAAGTGTCCTTAAAATACAATTTTCAAATTTGAAATCGTTGCAGCATGAAATTATGTGGCATCATGTCTGAATATCAATAATAATACTGGTGGAACGAGAATCATGACATGAAGAAAAAACAGGGGAATTCTGTTAAAAATAACAAAGAAAAGGAATAAATGGAAAAAAATCGCTGACCTTGTTTAGAACATCACACAATTTCCCCCCTCTTTATAATAATGATTTCGCTTGAAGAAGTTTTGTCCTTTGTTTCCATCCATCCACATAAATATATTTTATAGATTTCTCCCTTTGAAAATACAACTTAACTTTACTATGCTGACATATAGGAAAACGAGGAAATATTTGAAAAAAAGGGGGGGGGATGCAAATTGACATTTTATTCATATACAAGGGTTCAAATGACAAAACAGTACGAGAACCTCGAGATTATCTTTATGGAGTCCCAGAGTAGGATTGAGAATGAAAGTGTGTTTGGATAGTGCTTGAAAAATAAGTATACGCTCCAGATGTATGACAGAACACAGAATTTCTTTTACAAGGAGAATTTTTGTAAAATAATAATAAAAAAAAAATGATACATCGGAAGTGCACTATGTATACAATAAACTTACCCCCTCGTTATATTTTTCGAATGCATAGTCGGTTCCTACATCCACGGCTCGTTCAAAAAAGAACGCACCTACTATTAAAGTAACTGCGAGAGTCGACGTGCGTTTAAAGATTGTATGGTATAGCGATGAAACAATTGCAGCCATTTTTTAAATGAATAAAAAAAATAAATTGAACCACCAAGTAATCAGTTCAATCGCTAACGCAAATAATCCGACGACCTTCTTGTTTCTTTGGATATCCAGAAAGTTGTAGAAATAGTTGTAGTAAATATCATTTGATAATTCTGTATTATACGCCATCCACCAATAGCGTCAAATCAAACGACGACATCAAGTTGCATTTAATGTATTCATTTGTAAGAAATTTCTTCAAAATTGTCCTTAGAAGTTTATTAAAAAATATATAATAAATAAATTGTCACTCATAAATGCTAAATTTTGAGTTTTTCTACTGCTGATAATTTTTTTTTGAGTAAATTTATAAAATGAAAAAAGTATTTAATTTAGCTGTAATAGATACAACTAAACTTATTAAAATAGAAATCAAAACAAACGCAGTTTGAATTTACCTTTTTTCTGCTTACATAATTTCGCGGTATTATTTGTATTAATACGTTACATTATCCTGATGAAACTTTCTGTACAATAATAAAATATAACACATACATGATACACCTACATTTTATTTAACTTTTGGTATTTAAATCAGTTGTTTTATTCTTATTATTTAAAGTGAGTAAAAAGTTGAACATTAATAACTTATAAGTTGATTTTATAGTTTTAAATTAAGTAATGCATTCGAATTTTCAGTGATAAATTTGGATCGATTTAGTAAACATTTTGGAGGGAAAATTTTCTTATGTTTGTATATTGTCAACAAATTAACTTATAGTAAGTATTTAAAACATTCTTCTTTTTCAAAATGCAATTTATGGACTATTATACGAAATTTAAACAGTCTAATTATAATTTGTAAGTCAGTGTACTATTCACTTACATATTTGTTATGAAAACCATCTGGAAATGTTTTTATGAAATTCAACTAATTCTTATTAAAACTTTACTCACGCTGGACTAAAGCTCGTTTCATAACAATTGTTTGGTATTAAAAAATTTGTCAATTCAATTTAATAATAAAGGTACGCATTGATATTAAAATTTTTTTCTCTGTTGTAACCATACATTTTCAACTCCAAATTATTGCATTTTGACCAATTTATAAGGTGACAAATCGTTTTCCTTTAGGGAGGACAGTCCTTCGTTTATAGGTTCTGTCCTCCTTTAAAAGTATCCTCCTTTTCAATATTTTAAAATTAATCTGTTAATCTCTGTATTCAGAGATACCAGGCTAAACTGTTACATGTCGTGCTGGTACAGTATGAATTATTGGAGATATTAATTTATTTTGTGCATAAATTGGGCATCTATTTTCCACAAAACTATTCAAAATGTTGATGGTGAACATAATTCAGCTACTGAAGTTAGTTTTCTTTTGAATTATTTTATCCTTCAATAAAATTTACGATTTGAAAAAAAAATTATTCTTTTAATAATAAAAAGAAAATTGTCAAACTAAAAAATCAAATCCAGGTATTACAGAAAGGTTTACCTACAAACTCCAAATTTTTTACCAAACATGTTTCCAATATGTCAAAAAATGAGAAAAATATCACAGGAAAAAAACAGTTTTCACTGGTGTTTTTTGACTTTATCGCAAGTAAATTGGGCAGATATAGAAAATTGTGTAGTTTTTATTGAAATAGATGCCTGATATTAAAATTAATGACAATTGTCTGAAGAAATTAGGCGACTGAAATTCTGATTAATGAGGACAATGGGAAAATCATTATGTTGAAATTGATAAAAGATGGGTGGAAACATTTTACCATTTCAAAAATGAACACATTTCATACAAAAATTTAGTTATTCTTGTTGAATTTAACATTGAACGCCCTGGAACTATATGGGGCAGTTGATAGAGTTTTTTCAATTGGTTAATGATCAATGGAGAAATTAAGATTGAATGTTGAAACTTTAGCTGTAGCACTTACTGTAAAGCTCAGTAAGAAAGATATTTCTTGCTTCAAAATTTCCATTGGAAAGTGATTATTGACAAAAAAATTTCATGCAATGGAAAATACTTATTTAAGTAAATAATTAAAAGGGATGTAAGCATAATTATATGTATTATAGTGTATGTTTGTTTGAATTAATAAAAATGTTTCATATTTACGTTGTAATTTTTAAAAAAATTTTTTGTCCTCCTTTTCATTGTAAAAAAATTGGTCACCTTACAATTCATATATTTTTATTCAAAGACTGAGAATTGATAATGTGATTGAAACGCATTAAAATTATTCTTAAATTGATCTTTTGAATAGTTTTTGTTATCTTGATGTATAAAAAGTGTATACAGTCGACTCTTGATAATTCAAACCTTCGATAATATGAAGTATGTGCTGAGTCCCTGGAAAAACTCTTGATATTTCGAGCTAAAACAAAACGTTTTGGTACCCTTAATATTTCAAAGTAAAAACTGAGGCTGGCCAGACTACTACACGCTATAAATTGAAGTTATAAAACTCTTGACAATTCAAACACTTACTATCATGTACAATCCTGTAGCAAACAGGTCGGAGCTTAAAGTTTTGCGTTGTGTTGTCTCTGCGTGTCTCCCCTGTAACATAGCCCCTTTGATGGCCATCTGTCTGCTACTTCTTCATGGTGTTTTCCGATTCCTCAGGTGAAAAGACACTTTTATTGTTTTCATTCCAAAGTGGACAATAGATCAACCGCACCTGTTGTCAGTTGTCCGTATCTGTCGTTCAACACGTGGCCTTGCTACACGTGTGTTACAAAAGGATGGGCCACTGTTGTGAAGAAGAAATGCATAGGATTGTGTATGAATGTATTTTTTTAATAAAGAACTTTTAACTTCTGTAAAATATTTATACTGTGTAATATGTACTTTTTAAAAATACTTTAAAGTAAATTTATACATATATGCAATTGTTGTTTTATTACATAGTTTAAAATTCAAATGTGTTAGCAAAAAATTTCTCTTTGTGTATTTTGGGAATTTTTTCTACCTCTTGATAATTTGAAGTTTTTCATTGGTCCCTCCAACTTCGAATTTTCGAGAAATGACTGTATTTTCTTCTTCCTTTTTTTTTGCATTAAAAGTATGTTTTTTCATTCTGCATTGTTTTTTTGGTACTTATGTATTAGTGTAACTGCAGCCAAATTGGCACCATGTGAATTGTGCCATTTTCCTCCTAAATCTGACTGATTGGTATTTTTTTTATATAAAAGATGTTAGGGGGGAATGTTTGTTGTTTAGATATCAAGATATGATTTGCATGGTGCCAATTTTGCTGCGGTGATGCTAATACATAAGAACCATTTTTTACTTTACATTATCAGTGCCTTATAGCTTTAAGTTTAATTTCCATGTAATCTTTTGGTACTTACATATTATACCATCAGCCAACTTCTTCAAATTAAAAGACTTCGTCCAATGCAGTAGTTTGCAGCCAGTAGTGCAAAACCATTCCTTAACATGTTCAAACACAATTATAAGTATGATGACTGAATTTGGCAGTGTTTTTTGAATTGGTATTGTCTTAATTTGGCAAAATTGATCAATGATATAATATGTAGGGTATTTAGGTATAATGTCACCGCAGCAAAAGACTATGCGAATCGCTCCATATCAAAACAAAAAGATTCTTGCTTGTTTTATTTGGAATTATAAACCAATCAGTTAAATTTGGGTTAAAAATGACACGACTTGTGATATGTAAATTTGGTTGTGGTGACATTATCATGCAAGTACCAATGTTTTTTTTCTATATTGATGTAATAAAAAGTAATAGCAATTAAAATAGTTTAAAAGCTTTTAAACTGAAGTGTAGCTTCAAAAACATAGGATAAAATGTTGCTTTGCCTTTTCACGATGTTTCCCAACTTGTTATGAAATAAAAAAAAGGGATTGCTAATTAACTAGACCTACGTAACTCAATAAATTAGATGTGTATTAAGGGAAGAAAAAAAGAGTCATACAAAACTAACTCAAATAAATATTACTTAAATATAATTAATAAAACAGTATTTCAAACAGAGGTACTTGATATTATGTGTTTTCTAAGCTTAGAATTACTTTGGCAATTGCATTCTGTCAGTGAATTTCAATAGAAAGGTGTTATGAAAGGGATGGTTTTTTTCCCCTTAATGGGCTGCTTATTGGCAACTTAGCTTTTGCATAAACTGCAAGCCCCCAAATGTGAGAGCCATTTCATGGTGGCACCAGCGGCACTCTCTCAAACTCAGTGGCGCAACAGCCCATTAGGGCCAAGGCCTACTGTGCCCATCTCAGTATATGTGACCATTGGGCGCTGGGGTGCATGAGCAGATGTTCCGATCAGGTGGTCAGCCTGAAGCGAAACCCCCAGTGTTTGGTCCCCAAGTAATCTTGGTTCTCATTTTATCGACCCACTGATGGGATGAAAGGCTGAGTCAACCTTGCCCAGCCCGGGGTTTGAACCTCGGACCTGTGATGTGGAAGCGCGATGCACTAACCATTCAGCCACTGGGCTTCCACCAGCGGCACTCGCTACTAAATTTGCTCACTCAAATTAAATTTTAATTTAAGTTCGAGTCTGATGCTGAGTGAATTGTAAAACATCTGTGTGTGTGTGTTAGTCTATCATATGTGTCCAGAACATGTTTGCAAAAAGGAAGTTTAAACTTTAAAAAGCATTTTGGCTTTGCTAACTACTGGGTTCCACCAGTGGTGGTCACAGACCTCTTATATGGTTATGGGGGCGGAGATACATTCCAAAAACATGGGGACCTAAGCATAAAGGAGTAATTTGTATGGTGAAAATTAAAAATCTGTTGGTCTATCAGGGGAGGGTTGAATCCACAACTCTCCCCTTGTGTGCCACTGGGTCGCATCCTGGTTAGCTTCACTGATTCACAGAGTGTATGTTTAGTCAATAAAAATATCTTAGCTTTGTTATCTTTTATAAATTTTATTCACCGCAACGTAAGGAGGGATTTTTTTTTAAGAATCAGAAAAATTGTAGCTCAACATTATTTGACTATAGATTTAGCTTCATTGTTTATAATGTAGACATTCATATTTATATCTAATCTAACTCTCATTCACACACCACTCAGTAACTACTTTTTTAGTTAAGAACAAAAACATTTTTAAAAAAACCAACTAATTATATAAGAGTTGCATCCAACTACTAAAAATGCTATATATTTTTAGTAGTTGGTTGCAACTATACTCTATATATATTTAAATTTATTCATAAGATAATATTAATCTCAGGTTAAAAGAGAGGGGAAAAAAGTACTTTAAACTTTGCTTATTAATGCTGCAATAACTATCATTCAGAGTATTAAAAAAATCCTGCAACTTGTTTCCTTTTATTCTGCAGTAAAATTTTTGTTTCATGTAATCGTTCCTTCAGTTATGTACGACTGTTTTCTTATTCAGATGGCCTTATCTTCGTACTGGATATCTCAAAACCGCAAAGATTTAGCTGAACGAGCCATTGTATCTAAAAGAGAAAAAGATGCAGCTCGTGCTTTGAAATGCATGGAAGTAGATTCATATCACAAAGATCTAGCTTTGAAGACTTCAAAGTATAGAAATTTGGAAGATGTACAAGGTCTAAAAGCTTCAAAGTAAATATATGTTTCAGAATTAAGTGTATTGAATGCATATAATTAAATATGTTGAACATAATGTCTTTTAAAAAAAGTAGTGAAGAGTATAAAATAAAGTATAATATTTAATAAACATCTGTTTAAATTCTGAAAATAGCCTTTAATGGAAAGTTTAATCAGTTATTTTCTGTTTAAAAAAATGGTCAAAGTCATGGACTCGTGGCAGACATGTCATGAGTTTGAACCTAATGCCATTGAAGACCTGTCCTGCAGAGGGAACCACTGCAGGTTAAATCTGTTAAGGCTCAAACAGCCTCCTGTTGGTGTGATGTGGAAGTTAGGAGAGGGGGTGCGAGAGCTCAGGTGTAATCCTTATTACTCGACCTTGGTTCAAAAGGGCAAGGACAGTCACTAATAGCCCTCGTGCAGCTTTACAGTTCAATGTTAATATAACTAACTCAGTTAAAAAAAATCTCTTGAGAAATTCAGAAATCCATTTATGTAAAGGAAAGGAGGAATAACCATATAAATTTATTTTTAAGGCTCCATCATTCTGCTGTAGAAAAGTAATGTAGTTCATTTGAAAAAGGAAAGTGGTGACTAAAATTTTCATAAAAAAAATAAAAGAATTGTTTATTTGTTAAAAATATACTTGTGGAAAGTTTATATACATCTTAGATATTGAAAAAATATTACAGGGAATGTTTTTTTTTATGAAATTATATGCAGATATAAATATCCAGGTACTTTTATTTTTATAAAATATTAAAAGCTTTTATTTCTCTTGTTTATTAATTTGTATACCAAAATCATTAATGGGTGCATTCTTGTGTACTTATGTATACATATATGTGAGCTAATTAATCAAATGAAAATAATGTATTTACTTTTGCAAACTTATTGAAGAAAATAAATTGAGAATGAATTGTAGTTTTGTATTTAATCTGTTATGCAGCAAATAACTGTGAAAATTCATTAGTTTATTGATTAAATTTTTTAGTATCAATAAATCTGAAAGATATATTTATTATTTTAGTTTTAAAGATATTTATATATATATGTATTGATTGAAAATTAATGTAATGTTATTTTTTATTTCAATTTTCTTAAAATTTAGAAACCTAAACAAATTATTTTGCCTTAAAGGAGAAAAAAATTTTTGTGTGGTACAACTTAACTTAATATCAATTTAGAATTCTAATCTTATATATTTTTCAGAAAATCATAATTATGAATACCATATTTTGAGACACTAATTTCATTTCATTTCAGGATTAAACCATATATTTTACAGATTTGTCCACAATTCCTCATTAAAAGGATTTGAACCTTGTATTTTGGCAGATTCATTCATGATTCCTTGTAGAAGAATATCTTAACAGCTTACACATGTCCTACTTTGAAATTGTCATTACATAATTTTTAAATAACTTATATTTCTCTTCACTTAAAACATGTGATTATATTTTCCCCAATCTGATTGTAGGAATGGATAATTTTGCCTCTGTTGTCTCTCGGTAATCATAGCAAAAGGTTGCACAAAATTCTCTCTTGTAATGTTTTAATAACCTAAATGAATTCCTTTTTTTCCTACTCTACTATTTCTCTTGCTAGGACTACAGCAACTCAATAACAAATGAATACATTGTTTTGAATATATGTATTTATAATGAAAAGAAAAATTTTCATGATAAGTAATTAAATTTTTATTTACAGAGTAAATGATGAATCTAGTGTTAAAGAGAAATTAAAATTTGCTGAAAGAGAAAGAGTGGAGTATAGAAGACAAAAATTAGCTCACATTTTGTCTATTGAAAATGATCAGTATATGGTATTTATTAATTTTTTTTTCATGTTTTCATTCAGACTATTTGTATAGAATTGGAAATATCTAGTATTTCATATTATTATTATTGCACTTTTAAAATTCTAAAAATGAAAGAAATAAAAGTTAATCCTATTTTTTTTTTTTGTAGACTTGCCTATTTTAAACACATGAAACTGATCAGTAACACTAAATAAATATGTTGCTTCATATTATAATTTTTTTATGTTGTTTTTTATTGAGGAGTAACTTGTAACATTGAGTAATAAAGGCCATTATCTCTGTGGATTTTAATATTTCTTATGAAAAACATTCTCAACATTTGTGTATCATCTAGTGCTTTGTTCAAGAGATATTTGAAAGTAATATTGCATCTTGGAGCTGCATAATTACGACATACATTGACAAATGTACTGCTACGACTAAAAAAAACTTAAGAGCCTCAGAAAACCATGGGAAACCCTGGCTTCTGTGGGTTCCATCTCGAGGCACCTAGAGTGAGCCAAGGCTATTGCCCACTTTCGCCTAACCACTGGATATGATTTTCTGGGAGTATACCTCCACTGGTTTGGCCTGACTGCTGATGAGGCCTGCCCGCTCTGTGGCCATGCCAGGCCTCCCCGTACTGACATCGTCATCAATAGGTACTGGGAGGCTTGCCATCAAATGGTCAAGAAGCCAAGCACAGACATTGTATAAATAAATAAACCTTGGATCTATTCTTGAGTTTATTTCAAATACTTTTTTGTTGAGGCATTTTGTTGGTGGAATATGTTCCAGATCATTTATATAGTTATAGGTACTGAATATTGTAGTTATTATTCAGTATATTATAATGTAATTCTTGGAGGGATGATCATTATACTGAATTTCTGAGTGCTCAAAATTTTCTCTCTTTTATTTTTTTGTGCAACTTAATATAGCATTAATATTCAAAATGTTTCAATAATTCAAAAAATTCACAAAAATAGAAATTCACATTTGTTTGTATCACTCTGTTTCAATATTGATAAAAATTTATATCTTCTGGGGCAATCCAGCTGATGTATACATTATATTTCATTACTAATTTTATTAGGGTACCTCTTTGTTCTTTCCATATAATTTTTGAATGTCATAGAATCCCAAAAAATGGATTATAAAAATATCTTATGAAAATCTTGCTACCTATCATGGAAACTATATAGAACATAAGTTCTGAGTGTAAAGAGAGCAAAGTGACTATCTGATGAAATGTAGAGATTTCCTTCTGTGGGCTCTGTTGAATAATTTAGAACTTGACAAATATTTTTTCTTGAGAACTGAATTCAATAGTGCATATTTTACATGGAAGGTCTGTAAAATGCATTAATCTTGGAATTCGCATGTTTTGTTCATATTAATATTCAAACTGTAAAATACATTGGGAGTGCTTTTCTTCATTCATTATTTTTAAACTCATTTCCAAGCTGTTTGTTGGGATGCATCAAAAAAGGTTTCCGTTACACTTATAAATCATGAAAAATTTAGTTATCAGTTTGTTAGTTCATCTGTGAGTAGCTGGCATACTTGTATAAGGCTTTATGCTTATACAAGTATGCCTTACCTTTAAGGTCATATATTTATTCAAGTTAATTTCTAAGGGTGAAAAGAGAGAAAAAAAGTCTTCATTTTGCACTATTAATGGCTTTATGAATTAAGTTACATTTCTACAAGGTTTCAGATTTGAAGTAATAGTTGTATGTTTTTGAGGTTAAGGGGCCTTTGTGCTCTCAAATAATCATTGATAGTAATTTAGGTCATTAATTTTTTAGTAAAGTTGTTGGAATATTGTCAGCACCTGAATGCAATATTTTAAAAGTATTTTTCTGCCTTATATAAAATTTTGATGCATGGAATGGTGTACTAAGATGTTTATCATCTTTGTTCAAAAGATCTTAAGGATATGTCTAGTAAAAAATGTGAGATACAAATTAGTTCATAAAAATATTTGCCTGGACTTGAAGATAACCAATAAATCTGTTATTATGTTAAAAAAATATTTAGTGCTTGTTCTAGATTTCCAATTTATTCCAGTTTTTATAAATTTTTTGCAATTTCAGAATTATTAGATATATCTAGTCCTTCACAGATATATCTGGGATTTTATTAAAAAAAGAACTGGGATACTGTGTGAGTCCTTCCCATGTTATATTTGTGTTAACTAAAGCATCTGTTCTGTAAATATATATTTTATTTATTTAACAGATACAATTTATTCTGTATAGCTTAGATTAGATTTCCTATGTAGAAGATTTTATTCTTCGATTACAAGTAAATAGATAACATGATGGAAACATTTTCATGCAGGGAAATTTTTCAATTTATTTGTGTGTGTGTTTTAATTTTCTTACTTTATTTTTAAGGGTTTGTTCTTGGTATTTTACAAAACCATTGTCTGTTCTACAATAAAATTAATTATTGTTAATTATTATTATCATTAAAATTAACTATTATTAATTTCTGTTGTTTTTCATTAATTTTTATTAATAGCTTTTTATCACTCATGGGTATTTAAAAAGTTTGTAGTTTCCTATTTCCATTTCATGGTTTCATTAATGAAATCTTAGACATCAAAATCTGTTATGTTGTATATCTTGAATGACGCTGCTTGAGTATTTTCCGTGTCTTAAAAGATAGAGAAAAAAATAGTCGACTTACCAAACTCCTTGTTCATATTAAAAGAGGAAAAAAATTATCAAAACCTCTCTTAAAAGGCAAGAAGAAGAATATTGAAGGTCAATAATGAAAAAAAAAATAGTTAATCTAATCCATTTAAGTTTTCTAATTTGTAATTCAAAAATGAGTTGTGCAATTATGCTATTACAATTATATTAATATTAGTATTTGTACTATATATTCTTCCTTTAATATTATCTTTCAGAAAGAGAATGTCACAGTTTTTTTAGATTCAACTCCCTTTTAAAATACTGTGAAGAGGAATATTCTAAATTTGTCAAAATTATTTGATTCAATAACTGTACTACTATTTTTCTCTTTCCATATCCATCTATTTTTGTGAAACTTGCATTGTTCATATGGAGATATGCAGAATTTAAGGTCACTAATCATATTTAAATTTTTATGCAATAAAAAGAAAGAAAAGGGGAAATAATTATTTTCTTGAATTTCAAGTACATTTGCATCAAAATATTTGAAAAATTGCATATAATTAAATTTTTAACAAAACTATATAAAGTTATTTGTGTGAATATATATTTATTTATAATTAATTAAACTTCTGAAAAAAAATTTTTAGTAATTTTATTTTAATGTATATTGTAGAAAGAATTAAAAGCTATGCAGGATAATCAAAGGGAAAAGGATCCTTGGAATATTATGAAATTGAAAGAGCAAATAGAAGAATTGCAGAGAAAACGAAAAGAAGGAGAAATGAATGTAAGTGTTTCTTTTGTTTAGTTTTCTCTCTTTTTTTTTAATCATTCGATAAACTTTGGATCTTTTTTCGTGGATTTTCTTTTTCATAACTTGTTTTTAAAGGGAAAAAGATACTGCACACTATATACTCGGTATAAAAATGAGAGCTTTAAAAAGAAAGATGAGCAAAAAAAATTTAGACTTCTACGTATATTGAAATACTGTTTATTTAAAAGAAATGACATTCCTTATGAACTTGGAGGGTTGCAGCTTTAAAAGTACATTATTTTTTCTAAACCTTAGAATAATTCCTTGAATAAATTACTTCAAAACATAAGAGCATTGCGCATGTAAATTTCCGGTTTCTTCATGAAAAAGAGGGTGCGCATTATACGGCGAATAGACCTAAAAATTAAAAATTGCGACTTGAAAGTCTAGGTGTGCATGTTATATGCCGAATTTTATAGCATATGTTTTCTGATATAATATTTTTAAAGGCTTATTTATAAAAGCATTGCTTTTGTTGTAAAGATTTTTTTTTTTGCTACTGCTTTAAAACATTATTTCTGTACAAATTAACTTGTAAATAATGCTTAATTTTTACTAGACAACTTTATTTTGCTCTATCCAATAATTTTGAAAGTTTTAGCTCCTTTTTACATTTATTTAAAGCTATGAGCAACAAAGCTCATTTTGTTTTGATGAAATTATTATTTTTTAAAGTTTTAATGGAAAATTTATTTTAAAATAATTTGTGCATTATATTAGCTCAGAAAAATATGCATCCTATGATATAATTATATATATTTGTTAAGTCATGTATATTAATTAAAGAAAATTGTGTGTATATCACTTTTTTTTCAAATAAGTACTTTTTCATTTAGATGCAGAAAAGATATATGCACCATTTATTTACTTCTAGCATTTCTTCAAAACAGGTAACTTAACCATTTTTTGTATTTTCTTTTTTATTTCTTCTTTCTTATGGTGCTTTTCTTTCAAAATTCTATTGTGTTATTTAATTTCAAAATTTTTTTAAAGATTTGATTTTTTCCCCTCATTGTAACTTTTTTTTTTAAGAAAGAAGATGAACAGCTTCAAAAGGAAGTTTCAGATGCATGGCACCAGCGAAAACAAGAATTAGAGAAAGTAAAATTGCATGATTTGTATTAGAATTAAAATACTTTTAAATTTTGTATCATTTATTTCAAAATTTTTTGTTATAGCATTGTAACTGCAACTTAACATTCCCACTAACTTTTTGTGGCATGCACAATGTTTTGTCATTTGAAAAAACTGTTTTCTTGGTAATATTTTTCTTACTAATTTTCTTGCTTATTCAAACAAAATTTTAGAATACATATGTATTTAAAAATTGCCATTTTTAGTTGATTGAGAAGTTTTTTTATTTATAAAAAGATATCCATATTGCTGTAATAAAATCTTTTAAGTAACACCATGTGAATACTTTGATTATGTACTACATGTAAAATGACAATTGCAAAGATGTCATATTTTATCAATGACTTTAAATTGGATCACATAATTGTCTTAAATCAATTCTTCAACATTTCCAATACTGAAATATTCAACATATTCTTCTCTGTCGTTTTAGTTCACGTTTTTCTGATTTAAAGTCTGTTGTAGAAAATTTTTCTGTTCTCCCCTCTTGCAATTGTTCTTTGCTTCTATCTCTATATCCTGTTTCTTGGTTCTATTCATAAGCAAATTTCATTTCCTTCAAAATACATTTAAGTTTTTACTTTTTTCTTTAACTTTACTCCAAATTATAACATAAAGTCAATTTAATATTATGGAAATATATGTATAAATTTGAATGTTTGTTTATTTATACCTTATGCACAAATCTACACTGTTGACTATATTGCTCTAAAATTTCATGGGAATTATCACTAAAGCATTTTCCTGTCAAAAAATGTTGTTAAATTTTTTTCGCAACTATTTTTAAAACCTCCTTTTTACCCTTGACAGAAGCAGCATTAATTTACTTAAGGAAAAGAATTTATGATTTAACTTTATGTCATAATAAAACAGAAAGATCCAGTAGCATGGAATATAATATACAGAAATTGTAGAGGATGGTTTGCATCTGAAAGAAATTTTGAAATTTACTTGATAATTTTTTTAAAAAATTCAGTTTTGAAATGTTTTTTCATAGCTCTGGCGACATAACATCATCCTCGTCTCTGAATTTGTGTAGTTTCTTAGGGATAGTTATTACATGCTTTCATTATAGCTATATTTATTTAATTTTGTTATATTTATTTGTTTTTGTAGTAAAATTAAAATTGTTTTTCGAGTAAGTCATCGTAAGCAATTATTCTTTTAACAATGTTTCTTCATAGTTCTGGCAATATAACGGCATGCTTGTCTCTGAATAAGTTATTTAAGTCTCTTAAGTTATCCTTTGTATAGTTTTTAGGGATAGTTATTACATGCTTTCATTATCACTATATTTATCTTTTGTTATATTTGTTTTTTATAGTATAAAATTGTTTTTTGATTAAGTCATCGTAAACAATTATTTTTTTAAAGGATATTTCAGTTTTGACAACACGGTTTGTGTTAGCCCTTTTTCCCATCAATCAATAGTGTTTGCCCTTGTACTGCTTGAAATTTTTTCTGGCTTAATAAGTTAATGTCTGTAGTTTTAATGCATATTTTGTTCTCACTTTTTATCAATCCATTTATCTCTTATTTTCTTGTCTGAAGAGTGTTTGAATTATTATTTTATGGGGTGTTAAAATCATATTTAAATTAATATATATATGTTTAGAAAGGCATTTCCCTATATTTAAAGAGTTATAATTTCAATACAGTTAAGTATTGAAAAGCAAGAGAGAGAAAGAGAAAAATTCAAAAATCTGGAAATAGAGCAGATGAAAGCCAAGCATGAAGTACAAGAAGTTGAAATAATGCAATTGGAAGAACAAGAAAAGTGGTCTAATCTTGTGGAGGCAAAAGTGAAAGAACTGAATGCAGCAGAAAATGAGGTGAATATGTGGCATTTAATTATAGTGATAAATTCAATTCATATTTAAATGGAAGGCATTTTGTATGTGATCCAAAATTCCTAAATTATATTCCTCTTACTAACGTTTGAAAACTTAAAATTTGAGAGGGGCTTACAGTCAAGTTTAAACCTAATATATATTTTAAAACAGTTGTCATAAAATCTTAAAAACATCTAGGAAGATAAAAATTTATGACATAAAAGGAGGGGCAAAATAAATAAATATGTAAATTAAGAAATGAAATTTTCAGATAGAGATTGGTATACTTAAAAAGACAAATTATTCATTAAAATTATAAAGTGTGGTATAAGTAATTATGAATGAAGTATTGAATGGAATAAAGGAAGAGAAAATGTAAAATTGAACATGTTTAAGTTTTTATTATTAACGGAATACGAGAAATATCGCAGACTTAAATTACAACCTGCACACAAGGTGGCTAGAGCTAGAATGATATTACATAAAAAAGAAAAACTATAAATACAAATGAGAGATCCATGCCCCATCTATTGGCATAACAACAAAACCATGTTAACATTCAATATCAAGCCATTATCTTTAACAGAACACACAAAAAAAAAACGAGACTAAGTGTGTAGCTTCCAAAAAGAGTGAAGTTGGCAACAACTGTTTGGGTGACATCATCCCACGCACCTCCTCTATCCATGGGTCTAATTTCACCAAAACCAATCACGCCAGTTGGGAGAACTACATCATTAAGTGAACATGGGCAACTGCATTCTACCGGAAAAATGTCGAATCAACATCAAGTTTCTTGTGAAGAAATCGGCCATGAAAATATTTCAAATATTAACCGAGGCTTATGGAGATGAAACTTTGCCTAGTGCACATGTGTTTGAATGGTATAAGAGGTGTTTAGGGGGAAGGGTCAGGGCGGAAGAGGATGAACCTGCTGGGTGCCCAAGGTCAGCGATTACAGACCAAAATTTAGCTAAAATTTGTGATATGAGTGGGTTCCTATTTACATCAGTGTTACTGTTAATCAGCACTACTACATCGAAGTACTAAAAAGACCTGATGAAAAACTAGAAAATAAAGGCCTGTGAATTGGGGAGTGACGGATGGCTGTTGCACCAAGACAATGTATCTGCTCATATGGCCTTATCTGACAAGCAGTTTCTGAAAAGAAAAAACATTACTGTGATGGGGCATCCTCCTTTTTTTACCTCAGTCAAAGAGGTTAAGGGAAAATCACAAAATCTCCTGAAGGGGTTCCTAAAATTCTCATTCCAGAACTGTTACCAGCAATGGCAGCATCGAATGCAGAAGTGGGTGAATGCTGAAGGGAATTACTTTGAAGGTGATAATGTCACGGAGAACTGATTCTGCATGTTTAATGATTTATTGGACCAGTCTCGCTTTTTTTTGTGTGTGTCTCACCTTGTATTTTAGGAGAGTAAAAGACAGATTTGAATAAAGTTTAAAGTAGATAAGACATATTATTAGGATTTTTGATAAATGGTGTTTTTCAATTAGTTTTAATATATATATATATATATTTAATTAAATCATAATGTACTATTTTGTATTCATTCAGAAAACTTTTGTTGTTAAAATAAGTAAATAAAAAGATTTTTTTGAAAAAAAATTGCAAAGAAAATCGCGCTGAAGATCAGTTTAGTTTAATATTTATTAATTTACATATAGTGGATGATAACTTTTCCTTGAAATATTTTGTTTGTTTATTCAATAAATCTTATTCTTGTTTTAGTATGAACTATGTCTCTCTTTTTTTTTCTATGGTGTTAAAAAGTATCTTAATTTTCAATTTTATACAATATTCTGGGCTTAAAAATTTTGACTCAAGGAATATCAAAGTTTACAAATATTAAAAATTAGAATAAAACAAAGACATTTTTTAATGTGCAGAATTTTAAATGTAAAATGTATTTTTGTCTTGTAGTATTATTTATTTTTATATTTCTTTTAGAATAGGAAATTAAAAGCTGAGAAACAGATACTTATCCAGCACTTGGAAACATTACTTTCTTTACAACATCGAAGAGATGCAATTCGAGATATACAACGAAAGGCAATTCAAAAGTATGTCTGAAGTGTTTTATATAAATATATATTTTTAAATATATATATTTTTTAAAACGAAGTTTTATAACTAAATTTTTGGATTTACATACATGGGCTATTACTAACTAGTATAAATGATCTTTATAAAAAAAGGAAATAAGTGAAAACTTAGATATAAAATTTAGAAAATATTTTTTAAAGGATGCAAACTATGTGGCAGCCTAAAGAAAAATTGAGAAGGATGTTAGTTGAAGTTCAGCATAGTCTGGTATGTTACTAATTCATTTGTAATATTTTTAAAATTATATATATATTAAACCATTTTTTTTTTGGTTGTTTTAATAATTTTTAATTTTCTTTTAGGATTTTGATTACAAGTTGCTTTTAACTATAAATGGTCTCAACAAATCTACAGTGGAAGATACAGCATTTGCTTTACTGAATTTAGATTGTGTTGCTGATGTAAAAAACAAAATTGAAATGCAGATTGCTATGGAAAGAGAAAGGGAAGTTGAGATACAACAATTGTACAAGTTAGTATTTTTTTTTCTGTACTTATTTTTGTATACATTTAATTTGATTGCATAAATTTTTCAAAATATTATTTATTTTAGCTTTACATAAAGAGGTAAGAGAAATTTTATTACATAGCATAAGAAATAAAAGTTTTTCTCTGTCTTAGTGAAAAGATGAGTGTTAATTAAGTTGTAGTTGTGTGAATCAAAAAAAAAAATTTTTTTTTTCCCTTCAGAATTTCAAACTAACCTTTGTGGAAAAGATGCTGTATGGTATATAGATGAAACAAAATAAAATAAAAAATTAGTTTTTGTGTTAAGTTCTGACCCAAAGGGAATGAAATTTTGGTATCCATCTTTTTATGATAAAAAGTCTAGAGTAATTTTTATAAAGAAAAATTGGTATTTTAGTAATTTTTGACATTTATTACAATGAAAAGACACCTACTAAATAACTACTAGAAAAAACATCTGATACATTTACAACTTCTTTAATATTATATTTTTAAGAACCTACTATCGAAATTGCATCGCATGATAAAGCATAGGACATAAAAAAGCTGGGATTGGACTGATTTGATAGTGTGGGGAGAAAAAGCTGAGATTATGAATTGTTGTAATGTACATTATAATACTCAGTGCTCATTTAACAATAATCGTCGGTTTTGTTTATTTATATTGTAGAAAAGTAATTTTATTTTGAGTCTAAAATCATCTATAACCAAAGTTAAGTCTTATTCTATTTTTCGGAAATTTAATCCCTTTGTAGCAATATTTTGAAATTATTTTTCTCCTTATCTTCATGCCATGGAACATCTTTTCTGCATAGGTAGGTTCCCATTTCCCCCCCCTTTTGTAACTTCAATCCACGCCATTGTACAGTGCATTTGTAAACCCTCCACGTATAATAAGTCTTAAGATTTTATGTTAATCTTTAAATTTTTATTTATATTTACAGAATCCATTATTTTTGTTATAGTGTTAATGGGGTTGTATACTGTAATAAGTTGTATGTTTCATATAGTTATCATTAACTGACCAAGTATCTCATTTAATCAATTCTATGCAATGATCACTTCTATAAATTATTTGTGGGGCTCAAAGCTTAGGCTAACAACAGGCATAAAAATCTAACTCTTAGTCGCGATGAATTTCGTGGACCTTGATCTAATGTTACCGTTGATCAGGTGGCATAAGCAACAACAACATAAATTATTTGTTGACCATAGAATTCTGACATATTATGTATATATGTCTTACATAATTTTTTTAAAAAATTGTACGATATTGTATGTTAGATCTTTTTATATTTTTATTCTTTATGAATTGGTTAGATATTATCAACAAAAACTATTTCTTACAAGTAAAATAAATATAGAAATCTAAAACTGATTATGTTTGTATGTTAACTATTTTTATCACAAGGTATTAGTTGTCAATTTAAATAGTTGTGCTTGTAATTAGTATTATATTCTGACTAATGATTCAAAATTATCAACTTTCTATATTAATAAGTATATATTTTAGTAGCAATATTTGTAGATATACATATATATTTCAATAAATTTTTTTAATTTGCAATGTAAATAACTATTAACTTAATTTTTAAATAATTTTTTTCTGTTTTTAGAATATACAATTTTTATAGTTAAATGTGTTTAGACATTCACTTAGTTTTTATTATTATTAGTGAAGAAGCGACTAGAATATTAGCAAAGCGATTAGAACAATGGTCTTTAGAAGCTGTTGCCAGAGATGAAATAATGAATGATGTAAGTACTTATATATGTATATATATTACCTATTTTTTCAAGCACTGAATTTTCTTTGTTTAAAGCTTTTATTACTTTTTTTCTCTCAGCAGTACCCATCATAATTATAAAAGGATTTTCAATATAGATAATAACTGAATCTCTCATTTAATACATATATATGTATATTGATCAAAATATTAGTTCACTTTATGCCGTAATAAATTCAAAATTGACATTAGGCTGGTAAGATTTTGCCAGTTATTGTGTAACAAAATGAAAATTATGTGCATTTTTTTGCATCACCTCAATGCTTTTATTATAATTATAATTTTTATTTTTTTAATGTTTATGTTTGTGATTGCATTTAGAAAATATTGTTATAATTAAGATTAAAAATGTAACCGACATTAAAAAAATTTAAACAAAAATGCTGTTATTTTCTTATAACTATTAACATAATTTGTTAAAAATTTTGAAATTTAAAAAAAAATGAACCAGTTTTAAAGATTAAGGATAAAAATAGAGGGAAAAAACTTGTTGCACTAAAAAAAGAAGAATTTTCCGCTACTGTTGTTGGTAGAAGTGGAAATGAGAATTGTTCTCTTTTAGTTTGTGTAAGCAGTTAAGAAGCAAGGCAGGAAATTAATGTAAACATACAGATAAAATTGCTGCATTAAATGATTTTGAAGTAAAATTTAGGAATTTTTCATTCAATACTGTAAATATTGATGTTTGAAAGAAATTTTATAAGTAATTAGTGTTTCAATTATAGCAATTTCTGCTTGTTCTTATTAATAAAATAATTTCTGGTAGTTATTTTTGTGTCATTCCTTTTTAGTTGTTCAAAAATCTTGCAAAAGAAATTAATAAGAAAATTGAATTTAATATTGAGCAAGAGAAAAAATTTCTTCAAATGAAAGAGAACATGTTAAAGGAAATTGATGAAGTAAATGACAAAGCTAAAGGAGATTTTAGATCTTTAGAAGAAAAGAAACAATATTTCCTTGATCGTTTTAAAAGATATGTAAGTATATAATAAAACTGTAACTTGCTTACATTTTAATTTGTCTTTGTTAATATATAGTTCAATCATGTTCTTTGTAATATATAGTTCTTAATATATAGTTTGTAATATATAGTAGTAATATATAGTTTGTAATATAGTCTTTGTTAATATATAGTTCTTAATGTTTGGTTTTGCCATGGCTTCTTTGACGAGCAATCACTTGTATACAATTTAGCTTTATCTTTTCAGATGATTATATCCACATGCTATGTATTCTTTAGTCTTTAAACAGTTTTTTTTGAGGATATACAAAATATTGTTTTATAACTCAGAACTTTGTGAAATATGTGCTCAGGTGTCATTCCCATCATTTGATCACAGTTCAGAATTACAATCATCGTTGATAGTAGTTCTCATGTTACTTTTGAGAGCAAAGTTAATAAATAATTAATCACTCAGAACTTTAAAATATAGTGTATAGGAGATCATTATTATATCAAATGCATGTACCAAATTCATGGTTTTAAAGAAATAAATTAAAAAATCTATTGTTAATAATTAGAAAAAAAAAGAAAATATTATTCAATAAAGGCATTTATTCAAATGCAGGAATCAGTTACATTGCACATCAAAATGTGTTTTTTAAAACAGGCAGATAATGACTCAAAAACAAGTTGTTTATAGTTCTGGGTTGCATTAATTCTATATGCATTTTAATATAATTGGATTAAAATAAATTTAAAATTAAAATCTACAGCATTTTATATCTGTACTAAACATACATTTAAATTACTACCATAAAATTCAGCATACAATGAGCACCTGTACTTTCAAACTGCAATTTTTAATTTTTTGGTATATTCACCATATGACATGCATCCCCTTTTTTATGAACGAACCTGAAATGTACGTGTGTAATGCTCTTAAGTTTTAAAGCCATTTATTCGAGATATTATTCCAATCTTTAGAAAAATATGGTATACTTCTAGAATTACAACCATTTAAGTTCATAAGGAGTGGCATTTCTTTTAAATAAACAATGTTTTGATATATATAGAAGCCTAGTTTTTTTGTATGCAAATCTTTTTTACTTTTAAAGCTCTTATTTTTATATCCAGTGTATAACGCGCACCTGTAAATTTTGATCTTATTTTTTGTGTGTTATATGATGGATTTTACAGTATTTATTATTTTGTTCTAGTAATAAATGGTTATTCTTAAAATAATAAAATAAAATTGTTAAAGGTTTAAGATATTTAAATGTAAAATTTTTACATTTCTTTTGTAATAAATCAGTTTTGAAATTCATTCATTCATCGTTGATTATAAAGCACTTGGATATAGTTCCAAATTTCTCAGGAATAGATAATGGCAATTTCTCAAATATTCATAACGGAAAATCTAAAACTTTTTTGAAAATCAAAATTTAAAATACAAAAACTATATAAAGTATGCTTATATCTTATATTTTTTATATATAAAAATATTTACTGATGTATTAGTTATATAATTTTATGAAGAAGAACCATAACCCTCAAAATTGAACATGATTTAAATGCTTATGAAAAATGTCTATTTCTCTGAAGTGTCTCGAGTGACCTTGAAATATTTTTTAATTTTATGTTAACAGGAGGAAGAATTAGAATCTCTGTCTACTGCCAGGTCATCTAGGCCTTCTAGTTCTAATGGAAGAAACAATTCAGCATTATCTTGATAAGTTACTGCAGCAAATTTTATGTGTACCTTGCTTTTCATATGTGATTGATGCAAAAGTACTTGAATCATTCTACTGCACTGCATTTTCTTACACACTGTGTTATATCATTATTTATGCATTTTCATGTCAAATATGATCATTCATTTAAATTTTCACCTAATATTTTTTGTAATATATTGCATAATGTTTAGATTTCAAACTTTTATAGTACAAAGATTTGAGTTCATCAATATCAAGCAAGGCTTGCTAACTTTTTAATTGTAAATAATACAGACTTTTCTTTGAAAAAAAGTTTATTTTTTTTATGCAAACTTTTTAATTATAGGAAAAATTTTAGGCATATTTATGTGTTTTAAATCAGTTGAAATGTTGAGCAATTTAAAGAAATGTATATGCTATATTATAAATATTTTCCTGTTGCTGATGCACTGTAATTTTTTTGTGCATAGTTTCTGTAAATAAAAAAAAAGTATTTTTCTTCGTGCAATGTTTATAATTGAAATGAAAATTTGATATTTTAATAAATATGTGTGTTTGAGATTATTTCATTTGTTCCTTTAACAATAATGAATTGTCATAACTATGTTCCACTTTAAAAATTGCATTAAGAAATTTATAGGATTGTTTTAATATTTTTTATTTAAACAGTTTATATATATAAAAAGCAACATATTTACACAACCAACATTCCATTAACAATGAACAAGAACAAATGGGTATAAATACAACAAAATATTAAGCATTACATGTGTACTATGTAAAGTATGCACCCATTCAACAGGGTGATAATGTCATTTACAAATATGTCATCTGATGACGTCATTGGCAGTGCTAACGAAAATTTGCATATTCACTTGTGATGAACGTGTAAATAAAAAATTATCACACAGTTGTAAGGGGTCCAAGTCGGCAGGAAAAGAAATTGGGGTCTACGATTGCAGCTCTCATTTAACTAGTTCATAACTTTAATTCCAACTTTCAATGAATGGAATAAATATTCCACACACACGGGCTGTTACTTATTTACTTACATAATGCTTTATTATGATATAATATCTATTTAATCATTAATTATGGAATATTGTGAGAAAGTTTTTTTATAGCTTTTGCTAGTGAAAAGAAATTTCAGAGTAGTTGCCAATTTTCAAAACAAAAAAGAGAAAAAGTGACTTCACGCTACTAACTGAGGAGATGTAGAATTCAACCTAACAAAATTGATGCCAAAAGTTGAAAATTTTTTTAAAGAGCATCAGATTTATTCCTCCCATTAAAAAAATTTGTTTGTTGCTCAGTTATTTTATGTAACAGTTGCTAAATTTTAATTTAATTAATACATGCTTAAAATTAAGATGTTTATTTTCTAAAATTTTTCACACTACTGTTAATAATTTTAATCTTTTAAAGTAAGCTCTATACTGGTTATCAAAAACACATTTAAGTTGATGAATTTGTAAAAATTCAATATTAAGTAAGCAGGGGTCTACCCAAACTGGAAAACATGGCAAGAGATCTATGGGACTAAAAAAAAATTTGGGAAATTTTGACCTAAATTATAGAGAGTGGACATGTGTGAGTGATACTAAATTAAATGGTTTTTCCAACATGAATTCTCTTAAATATCAGTACTGTAATTTTCATTTCTTATTGCTTTTGTATAAAGTTTTATTTACTATGACTGCCTAGTGTCTGAGTGGTAGTGTACGGCACTTCTGTACCACAGGTCTGGTGTTTAAACCCTGGGTTGGGCATGGTCAACTCAGTGACCATTAGTGATAAATGAGTGACCTCAGTGATAAATGAGTACATGCTTGCTTAGGAACAAAGTACTGGGGAGTTTGCGTCAGACGGACCACCTAACCGGAACATTTGCTCAGTGCCCAAGGTCATGAAAACTGAGATGGGCATGGCAGGCCATGGGCTGTTGCTCTCTACTTGAGTTTAGTTTTATTTATATATTTACTATGTGTATTAAATACTAATTTTTTTTTCTTTATCAGCGGTTTCCCAGAATTTTTTTTCTTCTTGTTTTTAAAATTAGAACAAAGCTTGTAGTTAGCATACATTTAAATGTACCATAAAAAACCAAAGTGAAATATAGTTTTTCTGGTAAAAGTTTTCATATACAGCCTTTCAAAAGGATATTGAAGCAATAAAATATAGGATATTGATATCAGTGATCTCCGCCACTAACTTAAGAAAATATATTCATAAAAGCTGTTTGTGCAGTATATTATATGTAAAAATAAGTTTTTAAGATATGTGAGATTAGAAGTATTTATTAAAAGTGATTTTTTTAATACTGATTTATATTTAAAGAAATTACAATGTTGATTATTTGAAAGACTTGGAAAAATAGCATTTCATTTTAAACCAAATAATAATTGTTTCGATTAAAATACAAAATAACAATGAAAATTTTCAAAAAAAAAAGGAAGATAGTTTTGTAAATTATTTGCTTAACTTGGGTTTTTGTAATTTTTTAAAAAAAGAAATTTTGTCACTTGAATTGAGTTTTTAAAGAATAAAGCAATAATAAACTTAAAATTCAAGGGAATCAGCATCCATTTAATACTCTCAAATGCCTTAAAAATCATAGGTCGACTCAGATTTTGAAATTAAATTACAAGGGACTACAATGGTAGAGAAATACTTAAAGTTTGGTTGATAACACTTAAATGAAAAGTAAATAACGTGTCTCTGTATTAAAATAAACTTTATTTATTCTAGTATCAGTAACAGTTCTAGTTTCTATAACTAATCTTGCTAAAATAATTTATTTATAGCTAAAACTATCTTTTTAAAGCATATAACATACAAGTAATCAAAACTTGTGTTTTTGTTTCCTCCATTATCATTACTGCTGCATAGCACAGAACGTTTAGTGATTACTAAGGAAGCCGTGCCCAAATCCATTGAGATTGAAGAGTTGGAGAAACTATATTTAAAACCAAATTGTCACTTATATCTGTTTCTTTAGGATATAGTTAATTCCTGTAACAAATTGTATGACTGAAACAAGCAACTCGGACTTATTTTGTATCTTTTTTCTTTCTTTAAAGAAACAGCAAAAACATCACCTTTAGCGCTTGAGAGTCATATCAATAAATTCACAAGGATCCTCGTGAATGTCAAACAATAATGTAGTCATGAAATTTAAATAAGAAGGGAGGTATGTGTGTTTTACAAGATTACAACTGATTCTAAGGGAAGAGATGTTGTTCAGATTTGTATATATTTTTTGGTTTTAAACACGTTAAATGGAAATCGAATTAAAATACGTTGCATATTAAATATAAAAGTCCACTTTTTCTTCTGAAAACTTCTGAGATTTTATGCATAGTCAGAATTGTCCTCAGAAAGAAAGAAAAAATGTCCGATACTCAAATTTTGAAAAGTCAAAAGTTGTAGCTTTCTTTCAGCAGTATTATAAATATAATTGTAACGGGTCTATTCGCGTTCTTCCTACTCTTGGGGAATATTGGATTTTTAAAAATTATTCTATTGAAAACTTTCCTCCGAAGAAGACGTGATTATGCAAATCAAGGCTTGTACTTAAAGATTAAATTTTCGAGTAGGAGAGAGAAGAGGTTAGAAGCTAAAGGATAGCAGGAAGGTTAACTTAAGGTAAAGTAAAGCTAGACGAGAGCTTCGTAGATTATTTGATTAATATTAAGATTGACGATTTGGTCAATTAATTGTTAAATTGGATTCGTCTGTTTGCATTGGGTTATTTTAGAAATTATCTTCAAATATAAAAAGGTGTATATTGTGCCTGGAAGTACTAAGTGTAAGTGATCCGATTTATTATTTCTCCAATTATCTCGTCTACTTCATAATTTCTCCCATATTTATCAATTGGTGCATTTCTTAATTAAGGGTGTTGAATTTGTGTCATAATTGAAAATTGTTAATAAATAGAATTTGTATTAAATATGTCTAATCTTCCTTCCGACCCTCTCACACTAATGGAAGGCACTGGCCATCCATTACATAATTTGTGATACTTTTTTTACAGTGGCGTACATAGAACTCTTTCGAGAAGTGCTAGTTGTATTTTAAAACAACATGTAGGTGCAATGTGCTAAAAATTATACTTTTGCATTTATTAAGAATTTTCTAATAACTGTACAATTAGTAGCCATATACACTTGCTAGAAAAAGTCTGCTTTCACGCATTATTGCTTACATAAACAATAACAAAATTTGAACTGGAATTAAAAATTTTTAAAAAAAATTGTACTTTATTTAGTTTATTTCTAATATTGAGAATAACAAAAGTAAATTCAGTTTGCTTTCACAGCTTTTAAAATAAAGACAGGTTTGTAACGATACTAACAAAAATCAAGTAGAAAAAGTCTGCGTTTACTGTTTTAGTAGTAACTATACAAATTATTCAAAAAGGATAATGAGCTATTAAATAGCTGGTTGTATAACCCCATCTTTTGAGGACACGCCAGAAGTCGTTTCGGCATTAAATTAACAAGTCTGGTGGTTTCTTAAGTGCTTGTCTTCTCCCATTTGCGTCCTTAAGAATACTCTTCAGGATATCCTTGTTAGATATATTGTGTTGACGAATCCTCAGCTACAGCAAATCCCATAGGTGTTCTCAGTGGCGTAATGGAGACAATTAGCCCCCCCCCCTGAAAAATCAGGTTTTAGGTCCCAAGCCGAATCTTACAAAGGGTACGTACATGGCATCAGTCAGGCTTTGGTCCCCCTAGAAACCTACCCCCCCCCCCAATACGGGGGTGTACGTTACACCCCTGATGTTCTATAGGATTCAGATCAGGTGGCTTGAGGGGGTATGTGCAATTGATTTGGGACATTATACAAGAGCCAAAGTTTCACAATCTCAGCGGTATGCCTAGAATCGTTGTCGTGTTGCAAACAAAACGACGATCCTAGGCCGAGTTTGGTGGCACTTTCCTTTAAATATTTTTTTGGAACATCAAGGTCATATTTGTTTAGAATTGATTCGATATACTCCAACTTGCCAGCACCATTACTCGCCGTGCAGCCCCATTCCATGACTCCACCACCTCCGGGCTTTACTGATGATACTAAATGCTCTTTTTGAAGCGCTATGTGCAAGGTTTTCTCCATACCAATTTACGATGCCGAAGACGCAAAATTTGCTCTCATCGGAGAATATCGCAGTCCTCCAGAACATCGGAGGCTTATGTATATGCTCTTTTGCAAAAAATATCCGTTTAAGCAGGTTGGTCATTAAAATACAAGGCTTTCTGCGATTCACTCGACTATGCTATACGGCCTTTTTCAAGATTTTTCTTGCTGTATGCGCACAAATGTTTTTGTTAAACTTTTCGTGAATGTCTGTTGCTATTTGAGTTGCAATCAAACGCGGATTTTTTACACCAAGGACATCATACTTCGTTTTTTTCTGATTGTAAGTTTGGATGGATGACCTGGACGAGGTTTGTATGTGTAAACTGTAAATTTACAGTTACTAATAACACGCTGGATAGATGAATACTGCCGTCCAACGGATCTGGCTATACCCGGACGATTATTTCCCTCTTTCCACATTTTCACAATGACTTTACGCTCACTGATACTAATTTCCTTCCTTTTATTTTCCATATCCTTGTATTGCTTCATATCCAACAAAAACGTAAAAATTATTACGCCACAACTTTCTTAAGCTGTTTTACTTGATAACCGAATGCAAGAACTCTTTTAACCTATAACACCTGTTGATAAAACTTCCAGGAATCAAGAATATTCAAATTATGAACGCACACTTTTCCTGCCTACTATTTACGTGCTTTTCTACAAAACCCACCGTTACCTTACGTATTTTTAATTCAAAATTAACGAATTCTTGCATGTCCAATATTTAAGTAAGAGTAAATTTATTCATGAAATTTTGTTACAAAATTTTTTATTTCTATTAAATTTTACCTTTCCTGTATGATTTGTTATGGATGAACGCAGACTTTTTCTAGCAAGTGTATACGCTTAAACAACCAGCACGTTCATAATCTCGAACTCATGTTCAGCGTTCTTTTGGTCTAGTCATAGGTTCGAATCATAGTTCTAACGATCCATGTAGAGGGGCTGATATAAGTTAAATCTGTAGAGGATCAAATTGGAGTGAGAGAAAACTGTTAAGAGAGGAGCGTCAGCTCCGGAGTCGTCCTCGTCATTTGATTGTGGTTCAAAATTTCGAGGTCAGTCGCTAATGGCATTCATGCAATTAGATGCAATGATTTTTTAAAATTTTTTATTTCTAATGGGTGGCGCATTTGTGTTTTACCGTAGCAGACCTAGTACATTCTCCAGAAGCTGGTATCTCTTTTTAATGCGGCACCCTATAGGCGGATACCAATCGCCGCAGCCAATTTTGGCACCCAGTTTCCTTTACGGAGGGAGGCATCTGAGCTCTGACGAGGCCTACCTGTATTAAAATTTAATTTTGCCAAGAGCGCTTAAGCCAAACAGACACTCTAGGGATCTTTTACATGCCGCATAATCATGCAACATGGCCGCTTTGATTTTCTGCATCATGAAAATCCACCGACTTGGGCCGGTGTCGAACCCGCAATTTTAGGCGCAGAAGGCCAGCGACAAACCAAACACTCCACCCAGCTGGAGTGATGTTAATGAACTCTTAATCAATTACGTAATCGACACTAAACATTTTTTGTTTTTGTTTGAAAAAAGTTTTACCTTTCGAGCTGTGTTTTTCTAGGAATTCGATTTGATGTGTATATTCTCTTAATTTTGAACACCTTTAGTGTATTTTTATTTAAAATTCTAGTAAAAAAAAACTCGGAAGAGCTTTTCTTTTTTCTGTCTCTTTTTCGGGTCTTATTTTTAAGGAATCCAAATTGCAGCGGTAGCCTTGTGGCTGTGGTCACAAACTCGGGGACATTGAATACCCACCGTGTAGAGGAGTTAAAGTGCATTAAACCAGTCTAGGCTCAGAGTCTTTCCATTGGCGTGGTGTTACAGTTTGGAGAGGGGGAGGGCTAGCTCAGGTGCCGTCCTTGTCACTTGATTGAGGTTCAAAATTACGAGGTCCGAAGCCAATATTCTCTGTGTTGCTTTATAATGCGATGTTAATAAACACTCACGCGGTCACGGTAGCCTAGTGGTCAAGGTATCGGATATTGGCTGGTGTGTCACGGGTTCGAGCTCAGTACCACTAAAGACCCGCTGTGGGGGAGAGTGATGCACGTTAAATCCTTCAAGAGCTCAAACACCCTCCCGCTGGTGTGATGTGGTAGTTTGGAGAGGGAGTGCCAGCTCAGGTGTCGTCCTCGTCGCTTGACCATGGTGCAAAATTACGAGGTCCGTCGCCAAAAGCCGCCGTGTAGCTGAAGAGTGCGAAGTTAATATTCACTCACTCCCTTTTAGGATTCCTGATTGCTACAAAAAAAGTCCGCTCTTATAATGTTAATAAAAAAGAAACAAAATAAGTTTTTCTGCAACAGTTTTTTCTCCCCCTCCCCCTTTGCAATGAATATATATCTTAATTTTATTTTTACTAATAAAATTAAAATATAGAGAGAGAGAGAGTACGGAAAATGCAAAAGAAGGGGAAATGCTTTATGCCCATCTCTAAATGGAGTTTGCATATTTTTTAATGAAAGTGCAATTTATATCATTATTACAGTAAAAACTTCCAAATTTTTAAATACCGTCCATTGAGTCAATTCTATGTGTAAGCTTTTTATTTGAATACATTGTTGAATGAATTAAAATGTAGCAGACATACCTTATATACAATTTTTTTTTAAAAAAAAGAAGATATTTTAGTTATACTTCATGCACCTAAATAGATTTCATAAAATCTTATTTCACTGTCAATTTAATTATAATTTACATAACATTTATTATTTCCTCAAATAATGAAGAAACAAAACCATAATATCCCAGAAAAAATCAAACATATTTTTCACACAGATTCCAAAAAGTAAATGAGAAACTTTTAGAGTATATAAATTCGTTTCGCTTATCGCCCAGCTATTTGTCGCCAGAAATTCTAATCTAAACCTTCTTCATTCTTTCTATCCCATTTCCCGCGTAAATATATCGCGAGGGCTTAAATGCCAAATGTGCTAACCCTGAAATCCACTCATCTGTACGTAATGCGTTTATGAAAACGCGGTCCATTCTCCCCATCGTTCCATTCGAAATGCAATATTCCAACTCGTAATGAGAAAATCGTCTGCGTCGAAGTGATTACATTTGCATCCTCCACGAGAAGAACGCTATCCCTCCCTCCCCCAACCAACCCCTCTAGTTCTCCCGCAGTAGCACTAGAACAAATTTAGTTGTAGTATACGAATTTAAGTTGGTCCGAAAAAGAAAATAAGGGAAAAGTTGTATAGTTTTTAACAAAAATGGAATATATAGGCTCTGAATATTTTATATATTCGATGTCCTTTTTTCTCCCCATAAAAATAGTGAGGATAAGATAGTGATGTAAAAATTTGTTTCGTGTGAGCTCGAATTTAGTGAAAGTGTTGTAGTTTACGTTGAAGGATGCTGCCTTTTGCGTCCAGTACAAAAGTCAGCTAACAAAGTCAGTTGAAGTTTTTGACCATTTTAATGTAGATGTACAACTAATTTTTACCTTTCTGATAAACTTCATCTTCTTAATGTAAAATTAACATCTTAGTATCACTCAAAGCTTATATATATTCTTTTTTCTTCTCAATCTTTCTTCCTACTATTAGTTCACATTCTCCCTATATATATTTACACTGGTGTCCAAAAGTTAAGCATAATTGATAATTATGTGAATAAAGAAGGAACTGTAAATCAGAATGGCGGGAAACGTGATATGCGAGTGTAAAATGGTTATAAAATAAGGAAGCAAATCAAAAGAATGATAATAATTTTATTATCCAAAGTAGCAGTTTGAAAGAAAACTGAGCATAGCAAAGATTCACACTTTAAAGAAAAAATGAAAGAAAACATTAAATAAAATACTGATGCTGCAGTTTAATAAGACGTGCGGTCACCTCTGACAGCCAGGCACGCTGCACAGCGATTTACTACACTTGCTATGAGATGATGAATGAGTTGTGGGCACAAACAGTTCCAAGCTTCTTGGAGAGCTCTCTTCAGTTCTGTAATGGAGCTTGGTGGGTGTGAAAGGGCTGCAATTTGTCTTCCGAGTATATCCCATACATGCTCGATAGGATTTAAATCAAGGGATTTGGCAGGCCACGACATGCGCTGGATGTTTTCCGTTTCAAGGAAGTCATCAATCAGCACCGCTCGGTGACATGGCGCATTATCATCCATGAATATGAAGTCAGGACCGACAGCACCTCGAAACAAGTGAACATAAGGCTCAAGAACTTCGTCTCTGTATCTTTGAGCAGTCACAGACCCCGTGTCAAAGAAATGGAGGTCTGTGCGGCTGTCCTTCATGATGCCTGCCCACTACTCCCCTTGATGGAAAATGATGTCTTTCCGTTATGTTTCTTGGTTCAAAACGTGTTCCACGTTCTCTCCATATCATTACCCGCCGAGAATCACTACTCAGACTAAACCGGGACTCGTCACTGAACATCACATTGGCCCACTCTCCCACACTCCAATGTTGATATTTCAAACTCCAGTTCAAACGAGCGCGTTTATGCGCCGACGTGAGGGGAATGCAAACTACTGACCTTCTGGCATACAGGCCAGCATGATTGAGTCTCCTGTAAACAGTTTGTCTCGAAATTCGTATTCCTGTGGCGACTGTGAGCGCCGAACCCAGTGCTCTGGCAGTACTGCCCCTCTGACGTCGCGGACTTATTACCAGATATCGGTTTTGGCGAGGGGTTGTGACTCTTGGTCGACCTGATACTGGTTGTCGGATAACATCTCCCGTTCTTTGAAACCTCTGCCACAGTCTCGAGATCACAGACTAATCCACGTTCAGAATTCGAGACACTTCGGTTTGCGATCGTGAGGATTCCAGCATTCCAACGATTCTTCCTTTCGTAAACATGTCCAATTGGCGTCTTTGTGCCATCATTCACATTGTTTGATGGTTAACAACGTTCCTTCGCACAGCAGTTGCACGAAACTTGTCTGAACTGCCTATGCTGCGTGAATCGGTTTCTCCGCGTTCCGACATGCGCCGGTGTTTCGCGCAGGACGTAGTCGACTGAAAAGTTTTGCATAAACCCAATGCTTCTTCTTCACCCAATTAATATCCTTAAGAAATTTGGAATAATTTTACGAATATTTACTCCATGTTTTTCGCCTTTTACGATTTATGCTTAACTTTTGTGGACACCAGCGTATTTATATATCTTGTACAAATTTTCAATCGTTAATGAAACACTTTTTATTCATTCAATCAAGTTCAAATAAATTTTTTAAACTTGTAGTGGATGACACTTGATGCGATGTGAATGCAGTTTTTTCAAATACTATAATTCATTAATTAAATTTAATAAATTAATTATAGTTCAACAGATATATTGCAGACGATATCATTTTTCTAGATGGCAGCACCATTGGATAATACAGCTTTTGTTAAATTTGTGTGATGAAGATTTAACTTAAACTGATTAATCATATGCTAGTTAGACGTCAGCATTTCTTTTACACTGGTTTTAAGATAAATTCTTACCTTTTTTTTCAACTTTTATTAAAAAATGTAATTACAAATTTAATGTGGTTTAAAAGTTTTTAATATTAATTTAAAAGGTGTTTTGCCACTTAATATTGTGATTCTGTCATATGTATAAACATATTTATATTAATTGCAATTATATAATAAAAAGTAACTAAAATAAAAATTTTCTTTGTTGACCTAAGGGGGAATTGACTGAACATTTTTTTAAACTACTTGTTTTTGTTTTGTTTGTAGAAACGTCTCGGTGTCAGTGGCATACTCAAGCTTTTCTTATGAGGCAGGGGGGGGGGGTTATGATTCCTTCTAAAAACACGCAGACGAGAGTTCCAAGGGGGTAGTCTTTATGGTAAAAATTAAAAATCTGTTGGCCTAGGAGTGGGAGGGGGTTGAACCCCCAATCCACACCCCTTTTGTACGCCACTGCTCGGGTACTTTGTTTTGTCAACTTGTGACGGATCTATACGCGGCTCTACTAATTCCTCAACCAACTTTCGCCGAGTAAGGAAGCGTGATTATGCAAATGAAGTATATTATATAAATTCGGTATTCGCGAGTTGAAGAGGGAGCAAAGGGTTGGAAAGTTAGCTGGCGAGTTAGTTGGTTAGTTGAAAAGTGAAGGATTAAGTGCAATTGGAGTTTGTCAATGGAAGATTACTGAGATTGGATCAATCGACGGTGATTAAATCCAGATAAGGATCGCCTTCTAAGTTCAAGTGTAGGATCAACTTCATAAAAGTACAGGTATCGTGATCCTTATTTAAATAGAAGTCAGCTTATTAGTGTGCGACGTAGTTTGTATTGAGCGTGTTTAAGCTATCGTGGAATCAGTTGAGGGTCCGTATTATTATCCCCGGGCTATTGAATCTCATCTCCACGCTCTACTATCTGATCAGTTATCTTAATTAGATTGTTATTGTGTCTGATTGATATTTTGGTGTCAATAAATTAATTAGAGTGAAACATGTCTAGTGTTTATTCAGTTTTCTCCCATACCTCTAGCCGAGTGTGCGGGTAGACAAGGGGTTTCAGAGGGAACAAACTAACCGTACAATTTAAATCTTGACTAGATGTTGAAAACGATATTTGAGCTGGTTTCCTATTGGTCTAACTTCTACACCTAACTGCTTATTAAATTTGAGGCCCCTTCTGATTTCACATTTCATTTTATATGATATGAAATAATAATAAGGCAATGTATTCGGAAGAAAAGATTATTTGACGATATCCGATAGGACATGAAGGTATAACTCCCAACTTATTGCATCAATTTTTCTCCGATTTGTAAAAGAGTCATAATCAGTTCCAGTTTTAAAAAATTATCTATAATTTGTATGAGGCCCCGAAATTTTTTTAAAAAAAGGGTCTCTCTGGATATGTTAGAATCGATAATTAATAAGATTCATCTTTCAAATAAAATCACTATTCAAATTTAGGTAAAATGATACAGTGGAAGTTTTATACATATAAGGTGTCCCAAAACTGAACGCCAAGCAGGCACAGGGTGAAATGAGGAAAGTATATTGTTGCTCTGGGGAAAACTAAAAAATTCTATAACCCTTGATTTAGTGATGACTAGAATATTTTTGAAAATGTGGAAAATTGACACCCTTCATCACATCATTGGGTACTGTGACTACAAATTTCACAATTTTGCAGTGATTTTTCTCTAATATGATCTTACATAGCCATGCTATTAATCACAGTCACAAATCGAGCAAAACACTTTGCTGACTTAGTGAAAATCAACGTAGATTGTCTGTATCGGGGTTTGAGAAAATGATGTCTCCTAACTTAGACTATCTATAAAACAAGTAATATACAAAAAACTAAGCCAATTCCTTCTTAGGTCAACAAATATTTTATTTTATTTTAGTTACTTTTTATTAAATAGTTATGATTAATATAAATATGTATATACATATGACAGAATTACAATATTAAGTGACAAAATAGAGAGCGGTTTTCCTTGTAATTTTCCATTTTCCTTTCTATATATGGTGTTGGGCTATTTTTGTTTGTTTGTTACTATTTATTCATTAATTAAATTTAATTATTCTAATAAAATAGTATAGTAAAAAAGAAATTAGGCCATCCCAGGTGGGAATCCCATCCCTTTGGATTAGAAGTCCCCTTTGGATTAGCGCTATCCATTGCACTACAGGAACACAACGAACGGTTCCTATATATGCTGTTGGACTATATTTTTATATTTGTTACTATGTATTCATTTTTTAATTTAATTAAGGAATTAATATTTGAAAAACTTTAATAACATCATAATGTTATCCACTACACGTTTAAAAAATGTATTTGAACTTGAATGGATGAATATAAAGTGTTTTATTAACGATTGAAAATTTGAACAAGATATATATATATATATATATATATATATAGAGAGAGAGAGAGAGAGAGAGAGAGACCTAATAGTAGGAATTGAAAAAACCTAACATACTAACCAAGGCATGTTACCTCAAGGATGACCCATTTTGTTAAGATTCTAAAATGGTACACTTGCTTTTTTATCTGTAACAGTTATTGACAATTTTTTCCTCTAAGTGTTTTAATTTCAGAAAACTCAATCTCAAGTATGTAACACTAATTAAGTAATACATTTAGAAATGAAACGGAAATCATTTTTTTGTAATAATTTAGTCAGTGGCTCACACAAGAAAGGGGGGGGGGTCCCCGGGTCCGGATCTTCCCTCCATCACTCTTGATTTTCTTCGATTGATTATAATTTTATGATTGTAGTGCGTAAAATTTAAATGCGTTTTTTTTTCTTCATAGTTTATTTTATTAAGTTATGCTAGTTATTTATTCAATAATTTATTTTTAATTGTTTCTTGTTCCCGACAATCGACAAAATATATTTGGCGGCGTATATTTGAGTCGAAACCCCCTTGAAAAATTCTTGTGTGTTCCATTGACTTTAATGAATTAAATGCTCGAAGCGTTTGCCTTCAGTACAAATGCAGGCTCTACATATTTTTGAAAGTGATCGCTTTATGATTCGTAAGTAACTAGCTAAATTTATTTCTTCCCCTGCTTCAGCAATCCTTTGGCGCAGTTCGGTTAGAGTTTCTATTGGTTTAAAAGAAGCTAGAAGGCAAATACTTCGAACATTTAATTCATTAAAGTATTACAAAAAAGTTTTATTTTTAAAGTTATCGCTTAATTTGTGTTACACTTTCAAGAATGAGTTTTTTGAAAAAAAAATCATCTTGCAAAAATAATTGGCAACAATTGTTATGGATAAAAAAGTAGCAAGTGTTGCACCATTTTGGAATTGTAACTAAATATGCTATTTTTTAAAGAACTTATCTGGGGTTGTATGCAATATTTTTCTTTTAATGGCGAGTCAAAATTAGGTAGCATCCTTTTCTCAAACCCCGACTCAAACAAACTACGTTGATTTGGACTAAACCAGTACAGATTTTTGCCCTGCTTGTGACTGTGATTAGTAGCATGGCTACGTAAGATCACGTTAGAGAAAAAATCACTGCAAAATTGAGAAATTTATGGTCACAGTACCTAACGATATGATGGAGAGTGTAAAGTTTCCACTACTTCAAAATATCGCTATTCATAACATAACCAAATGATATGGATTTTTCTTCTAATATTCCCCAGAGCTGATATGCCTCCCCTCATCACTCCATGCTCGCTTGAAGTTGAATTTCGGGACACTCCATAATATAGAGTCTATATAGAACTCATTAATTTTTTTAAAAGATAAAAATAGTTATTTCTTATGTAATTATGATTTTGAGGATTTCCTTAACTCAATAGATATTAATGCTATAATAAAGGTGCTTTTAGAAAATTATAATAATATATGATCTAAATAATGTTATAAAATTCCCCAAATTAATTATTTTTTTGTTTGTAAAATTAGTATTTACGGAAAATTAAGGAAATTATTACTGGGTAATCTATACAAACAAATTTAAAGTCTACCGCAAGATGGACCTTCTAGCAACAGTTAAGCAAACATATATTTACACGGATTTTTTGTTTTCTTTTTGGAAAAAATTTTATTATGAATAAGGATTCTTATATTTTAATGTTGATGATTTAATTCTTTTTGTAAAAATAGTGCATAAACTACTAATATCGATTTTTTTTCCTAATTATCTGCATCTAATAAATAGAAACATTAACCCATTATTGTTCATGAATTTGCTTTATATTTTTCTGTTTAGATCAGTATTTTATGAAGATTTTAAAATTATCTATGGGGATGGGTTTTTTTTTATTATTATTATTATTTACGGATATGCAAATTCTTATTACAATAATGTTTTGGTTTTATATTTTTGAAAATTATTTATAATCTTTCAAATATTTTTCATGCTCTACTTTCGCTTATTTTCAGCCTAGTGGTATAAACAAAGTTAGGGAAAATTTGACTGACTTCAAAACTATATTTAATCCTATACAATCTTTGTTCCTAAGGCTAAGAGTTGGCAATTATATTACTGCTATTTCACCATGACCTATACTATACTGTTATACTTCCATGTATAGTATTGCTTAGCATTATACTAGATTTTTGTATACAAATTTAGTACATATATATAGAACTCGCGGCGGTCAAGACATGACTTGATTCCTTATGCTACAAAAAAATTTGTCCTGTACATACAGGGGCTGATGGAGGTTAAATCTGTAGAGGCTCGAATTCATTTCATTGGCATGATGTGGAAGTTTAGAGAGTAGGGTGTTATCTCAGGCGTCGTCCTTGTGACTGGATCGAGATTGCAAGGTCTTTTCCCGTAGCCCTCCTATTGCCTTGAAATGCGACGTTATTAAAACAACCATCCATTCGATAAATCTCTCTCCATCAAACATTCATCCTTAAGACATTAAATAAATTTCTAAGCATAATATATTTATGTAGCGTTAAATTTCCTTAACCTAATAAGATGCACAAATATTCTGTAAATATTTGTATGTTTTAAAAATAAATTATAATTATTGTATATTCATGAGTAATTTTTAATCACAAATTTTTACTGATAATTACTTAGTATGTCACTGAAGCTTATAAAAGTGCCATGGAAGATAGGTTTCCCCCCATTTCATATACTTAAAAAAAAAAAACATAAGATTTTTGAGTGCTGAAGAACTAATAGCTTAAGTGGAATCAAAAAACCTTTTGAGCCTCACCTGTTTGGTTAAAATTTCTTATAAGTAATTCTCTTTACAGCTTACAGTTTCTAAAACTGTTATTCTTGAAATTCTGTTAAAATTAGTTTTCGTACGCAGCCAAATCTGAGCAATGCAAGAAACTTCAAACATGCGATTTAATACATTCATTGTATAAAAGTATTATATTCAATTTGATGAATTTGAATGAATTTACAGACAGTAAATATTCTGAAATTCCAATTATAAACTACTGGTCCGCTTTTCTATACATACAATAGCAATAAAAATGTTTCTAAAAATGCTCTATGTTTAGGAAGAGAAATTAACTTTTAAATTTAACTAACTTTAAAAATTCAGCCTGGTGATGGTCGCGAACTCGTGGTTATCGTTATTTTTGTCGAATTGTGGGTCGAGTCCTAATACCACTAAAGACACATCGTGTAAAAAGGCTGATTTGCGTTCAGGGACGTCTTAAGATTTCTTCTGGGCCTGGATTCCTACACAAATGCAGGCCCCAACTATGACCCTTAAAAGCACACATAACATAGCATACGTAAACAAAAACTCACATAAACAATAAACTAAACTCAGTGGCGCAACAGTCCATGAAGGCCAAGGCCTACTGTGCTCATCTCTATATGCGTGCCTATTAGGTGCTGAAGTGCATAAGCAGATGTCCCGATCAGGCGGTCAGTCTGAAGCGAAACCCCCAGTGTTTAGTTCCCAAGCAAGCTTAGTACTCATTTATCGACCCATTGAAGGGATGAAAGGCTGAGTCGACTTTGCCCATCCCAGGGATAGAATCCCGGACCTGTGGTGTGGAAGTGCGATACGCTTCCACTTGGCCTCCGTGTAAACAATTATCCGAAACAAATAAATGTGCATGACTTACAATCGCACAAACCATCTCGACCGACTGCCGCCTTTTGACTGAAAGAGTAATGATGATGTACGGCGACAGGTTTAAACCTATACTTGGACAACGGTCATCACATGGGGCCAGTTGACATATAGTCCGAAATTCTCAGGTTTTCAGAGAAAAAAACCGGAAATATACATTTGACCATTGAAATCGTGATCTTTTTAAGGCTGAGTCGAGATCGAGACGAAGCCTTCATTGAGGCTGAAGCCCTGGTCCCAGTTGGTCCATGCCTTAAAAGGTATCTGTGTGCGTGTTCAATCTCTCGATGGTCAAAGATCACGTGTTTGTGTAATGTGGAAGTTTGGAGAGTTGAGTACCTGTCCGAATGTCGTCAGTTACCCCTTGTGGCGTCCCCTATTTGAGCTCTAGGACAACTGCGACTTCCCTCCCCCGGCAGGATCAGTTTAGGAGAATTGATCACCACATGTGCAAAAACACCTGCAGTCGTTACAATATTGCGTGGATGTGTCTTAGTTAGCCCCGGCAACCTTTGACTCAAGGAGAAGCCCATTCCGACCACGGCTGGATGTATGGAGAGAATAGACGCCGACAGCGGTCAGCCGCAGGGACTGAGAGGGGGCCGTGAGAGAAAGGAGAGTTGAAGCGAAAACTTCGCCTTTAACGGACACCAAGACTCCTTCCTCACAAAGCAGTAGAAATTGGGACTCTAAAATCATCTAATAGTTCTAAGTTGTAAATTAATGTAAATAATAGCTGACTAAAAAAAAAAAAAACTAAATTTTTATTTTTCAAATCACGCTACCTTTATTTTTTCAAACGTCACACCCTCCGATACACTTAAAAATTACAAGGTCCGTCGCCAGCAGCCAGTGTTACTTCGAAGTGTAACGTTGATAAAAAAAAAGTCAATCAGTTCAAAATTTAGATAAAAATGTTTGAAATAAAATGTTTGTGTAAAAATTTGTTTCTGCGGAAAAGAGGAATATATTTACTGAGAAACGTACAAACAGAGGGGAAAAATCAATATTTAATGCACTTTTTTTAAAAATAGTACTCCGACTTTTGTTTTTCGTATCTACGAACTCTGTAAAACGGTCTTTTTTGCATAGTTGCTTTGAAAGCAAGAAAACTTATTTACAGGATTAGAAATTTGGGTTTTAATATCCATACAGAATGCTTCAACTTAATTTATAGTAAAAATATTCATACGTAAAAGCTAATAATTAGCTTTTATTATTTATATCAAAATATTTTTATAAAATAACTTTTTTGTGTAGGTTACAGTTCTGATCTATTTAGTTAAATCTAGGGAGCTTCAAATTATTTAAAAGGAAAAATAAATCTTAAAAAAGGTATTTTAAAGTATCTAATAATACTTAAAAAAATCTTTTGTTGAGAAAAAAAATTACATTTCATTTTTAATATTTTATTTCTGGCTCCAATGTTTTTTAGAAATATACGATTAATTATTTTCTATGTTATAATTCCAAATTCTTTAATTCCATTGGTATTTAAGACAGTTATATTCATAATATTTTTATGTTATTCCAATGATCCAGTCCATCCTTTTAGACATTTTGGTTTATTAGACGACACACACAGAAGACATGTATACAGCACAAAGAACATTACATAACTGATTCTACAAGCCAAAAAAAAAAACTCAGATGACTTGCAGCGCCATCTATTCTCTCATTTTACATTTAACTTATAACATTTTCAGTATATGCTTTTATGTATAAAAATTTCCATAATAATGTTTTGAAATTTAATTTCTAAATGTGAAAATACTCAATCGTTTACAAGCCTTTAAAATAATTTTAAAAAAAAGAAAACGAAGAAAATGAATGGAAAAAGGAAAGGAGAGAGAGAGAGAATTCCATAAATAATTTTCAGGTACGATCGATCACTTAGGTCTAGATTTAAGAATTACTTCTCTTCAGCATAAAAAAGAAGCTTCTTCTGATGAAGCAATCTTCCTTTTTATATTTAAGCCTTTTTTTTGTTGGAAGTTTAATTTAAAATCAGTTCTTTCTTATACGTTACCGCAGCGAGCGTTAAAATTTAAGAACAAAACTAACAAAAAAATGGCGACTGAAAAAAAAAGCGGGTGAAGAGAGAGCAATATCTCATTTCACCAAAGGATACTCAGGAGGTCTGTTTCGAATTAGAGAACACTTGGATAATAGAATTTAGAGGCTATGGGAAAATTGGTTTCAATTTCCCGCCGTTAGAAGCGCAGGTGATTGACGGTTCTGTCGCCACTTCCATTAAGAGCGACAAATTACTTACGCAGAAGTGGCAACCATAGGAGAAAACGGGTCGGAATTCTACGCAGAATTGTGTTTTCCGTGCGAGCTAGTTTACAATATCCGATTAAAGCTTAAAAGGATAATGGGAATTTCGAGCAATAGGCTGAGAATTTTATCGATAGGGAGTAATTGGGAAATGTGGGTGGTAAATCTACGAGTGCACTGGAAAGTAAAGATGAGATTTATTTTTATGTAGTTTTTAAATTGAATTAAATTATGGAAAGCGCAATAACCCGAATATGTATTATAAAGATGTCAAGCATAAAAATTCAAACTGCACAGAATATAGGTAAAATATACGAATGTCAAGAATGAGATTCAAATATTTTATTATCGTTCTTCAAACCGCTAAATAAAAAAATAAAAAAAACTGGTCTTGGAAAATTTATTGAATTAATTTTATTTGTTAAAAATGAGAATTTTTAGACTTTGTTTCTATAACAAGTTTCGTTGTTATATTGTAACTGGTTTATCCGCGTTCCTCCTAATAATCCTCTTGAGGAAATTCTTTTTTTAAATATTATTCAATTGAGAACTTCCTCCCGAAGAAGAAAACGCGATCTATGTAAATTATACCGTGTATTTAAGTGTTAGCGTTCGGGTTTAAGAGAGAGAGGTTAGAAGCTAAATAATAGCTGTGAGGTGTGCCAGCTCAGGTGTCTTCCACGTCACTTGACCATGGTTCAAAATTACGCGGTCCGTCGCCAAAAGCCCGCGTGTAGCTGGACAGTGCGACGTCAATATTCACTCACTCACTCAAAGAAGCCCTTCTAAATCAACTTGTGAAGGATTAAGTAAAGTTCAAAGAAATTGCAAATAGTTGGTAAGAATTCTTTATAAAAAAAAGTCTTAGGTTACATGCTTATCAAGTGCAAGACATGTTAAGGAACACTTGGCGGGAGCTGGAATACCACCTAGACATTCTCCGAGCTACCAAGGCGGCACACGTTGAAATTTACTGAGATAAGAGATCTTATAAAAAACCATTGCAAAACTTACAATATATCCAAACAAACATATATCTAATTATAATAGTGTGAGTTCATAAATATTTTAATCAGTGCAAAACTTTGGTTCAAAACCTATATTTTTTTAATCTTCACTATTAACTGCAGATTAAAAGAAACTAAAAGCAACCCTAAAAGCATTTTGAGAAAGATTAAAGGCACATAATTTATTCCTCCAGGAATTAAAATTACAGTGAGATATGTTTAACTCGAAAACGCTTAAGACGAAATGTTGGTTACTCTTTCTTTTCAGTTTTTCTCTTTACAAGAAACAGAAATCATTTAACATGAAAAAAAATTTTCCCTTTTGAGAATGAACAAAATACGGAAAACACCAGTCGCGCAAGCGAGATTTTAGAGGGCTATGAATTGAAAGAGGGGTGGTTTCACATGTATCGTAGAAAAGAGGTTAACTTGGATTTGAAATACCCTTGGAATAGTCTGTGATACGGCGCAGTTTTGCTTATCTTAGTTGCTTTCGCCCTCTATCCCTACAAACGCCATAAAAAAAATCTCAACTCTCACCCGTTGGTTTTGGAATCGCAGTGTGAGTAAAAATCAGTGAGTTTAGTTCGATTATTTTTTTTTAATTTAGAAGAATTTTTTTCCCGAGCACAATGGCAAAGAGCTTAGGGGGAAAGCAAACTGCTATTTCGCTTAAAATGAAGGTGGAGCATCTTTAGGCTGTTGATCGAAAACAGAAGACAAAAACGGAAATCTGTAGATTTTGATATTGCAAAATTTTGTATTAAATTTCATTTTTTTGTAAATGTTTTTATTTCACTGATTTTTAGAAAATGCATTCATACATACATTTCTGTGTTTTTATAAATGTACTCTAATAAACTTAATTTTGTTGAATATATGGTTTTTATTTTTATATTTTTGTTATTATTATTATTTTTTGCAATATCCTTTCACACGAAAAAATATTCCAGTCTCTTCAGTTTCGTATTCACCGTATATTGAATTTACATAATTAAATGCAAAATTAATGTGTGATTTCCTTAAAAATATTTTACCAATTTTGGAATTAATGCTTATAATTTTTAAAATTAATAAGTAATATAAAGTTTTTTTTTTTAACTCTCCCTCTCAGTTGACACCCAAATTAGCGTATTTCGTGATGTGATGAATTTTTTCTTTTCTTCTATCAAATTGAGGGCAACAACCATCCCTATTTAACGAATAATAAACCCGAACTAACGAATTAGTTCAACAGCCTAAAAAAATTATTTTATTAGTAGTTTAGATTAGAAAAAATTGGAGAGAGATTTCTTTTCAGTGACTTATATATTTTGTCCGCAACAGAAAGAGACTTTTCTTGTAAGAAGCAAATTTCTATAGGAAAGGGTGCAGTTCATTATTACGGTTTACAGGTGTAGAGGAGTTATGAGAGTAACCTATCGCGAGAGTTTTGAATAGGACAGGAACTTCCTTTATTTCATCCCCCTCCACAACGTAGGGTATATTTTAAAATATTTTACCATTTGCTCTTTTTCTTTGGAGGTGAGGTTTGTTATATGTACGGTTTTGCGGAAAATTTTTATTTATGAAAATTTGTGAAGTATGGCAGATTCAATTTTGATGCAAAAACTGATAGTGAAACTTCTATAAAAACTGTAACATTTTCTAATGCTTTATTTTGTTTGGAAACCGTGAAAACATACCTCATGCAGTAGAATTGTAAATGGCGCAGTATTTTTTTCTCTACATAAAGTCGAAAAATAACTCTTTCGAGTCAGGAATCAACAAATAATATAATTTGTTAGTTAATAGTTTAGTCTTGTTATATTTTTTCAATTTATTATACTACATATATATATATATATATATATATATATATATATATAGGGAGAGGGTGTTCTAAAATAGAAGGAGTTCAAAAAGAGCATGATTTGTCTGCACCCGTTGCAATGCACACCCGGTTTGGCTAGTATGACTAAAAAACCAATTTTCGAAGCCAAATTTTGTCATTGTCTTAACAGTTAGATTGTTACAACAATGGAGACGAATTTAAGTTGGCGTCAAAAACTGGTAATGAATTAAATTAAATTAATTAATTGATATTTGAAAAAATTGTATTAACATCAAGTGTTATCCACTACAATTTTTAAAAAATTTATTTGTGCTTGATTGAATGAATAGAAAGTATTTTAGTAACGATTGAAAATTTGAACAAAATAAATATATAAATATATAGAGAGCTAATAGTAGGAATTGAAAAAGACCGTTAAACAACTATTAGTCAGGATTCTAAAATTTCCTATTAACTTTTTTTTTCTCTAATGGGGCTGCGGATTGGTATTTCTACCTTTACAGACCTAGTACATTCCCCAGGATCTGGTATCATTTTTTTTAGTTCGGCACCATATAGGAGATACCAATTGCCGCAGGTAATTTTGAGGCCCAGTTTACTCCCCAGAGGGAGGCACCTGAGCTCTGACGATGCGAACCTGCACTGGGATATTTAATTTTGCCGAGAGCACCCAAGCCAAACAGACATTCTAGGGATCTTTTACATGCCGTATAATCATACGACATGGCCGCTGTCGATTTTCTGCATCAGGAAAATCCACCGACTTAGGCCGTGGTTGAACCCGCAACCTTGGGTACAGAAGGCCAGCGACAAACCAACCGCGCCACCCAGCGTAGCAACTGGTGCGTAATAATTAGCTAATAGTATTTTCAAGTGCTAAATAAAAAGTGTGTAATTTCTAACTATGGATATTTTTTGTGTAGTATGTTATTACAGAATTTCCAAAAGATAAATGCAAAAAATGTGTACATTTTTCCGATACTACGTATTATAGCCCCGAATTTACGAATAAAATGTTCGGTTCCGATTAATTCGTTAAATCGGAGTCTGACTATATTTAGAAAATTTTGCTTTGTTTTCAAACGCCTGTTTAGTGAAGACAAATGCGAGAGTTGGTTCACTAAATCGCACTGTCTTCACTAAATAGGCGTTTGAAAACACCACCACACGCATAATCTCTCATTCTAGTTTGGCTATTAGATTGCTTCAAAAGCTCACAATGATTATGTGGCCCACATAACGCGGGATGCAATCGCTATTAATGATTTCAATTCAATCCTGATACCCTCGTCCTTTAATCGAAATTCAATATTGCGAGGTTTGTTCACCGTAACCTCTTATTCGATTTTACTTCGACGTTATTTCAAGAAAATAAAATTTAAAAAAATACATTTTGGGGTAAATGAAGTACTTTGTTGTTGTAACTAATGCCACCTGATCTACAAAGGCCATATCGAGGCTCACGAAATTTATCATGGCAAAGAGCTAAGTGACGCCTGTCGTTAGCCGTAGCTTTGACCACTTTACAGATGACAGTACGATTTGATCCGTTTCAACCCCGATTTTGAGGGAGAACCCCCTGGGGAAGGAACTTTAAAAAGAAAATATCTGAATTATGGATATACCTAACGTGAGGGGATTAGTCTTACGATCCCCCCCCCCCCCAATATTGTTTCATTCACCTATGGAAGAGATCTTAACATTAAAATTTGCCTTTAAACCCTTCGAACTAAAACATATTGCAGGTATTAGATGTGCACATTACGCCTTTATTATTAAATTTTTATTCATTTGAAAATATAATATTCCAACTAATCATAGATAATTTTTTTCCGTACTTGTTAGAGATGGTATGATTTGTGTAACTTCTTAGATAGATGCTTTGTTCAGTGGCGTAATGTACACCCAGCAACGCGGGTGAAAAGAGGGGGGGGGAGGGTTCTAGGGGCCCTATAACCTGATTAGACCTACCGATTTGAAATTTAGCTGGCATGTTCCTTTCATAGAGATCCGATACAAAAGCGCTTCAGTGAAAATAGTCCTCAAGGGAGGGGGTTGAGAGGTGTTATAGGTAAATATTTCCGTTTTTGAACTATTAAACTTACAGGCTTGAAATATGATTAGCATGTTTCTTTTGTTGAGAAGAGATCCACTAAAATGGGTTTTGTAGAAATCCGCTTTGCTGGGTTACGGAGGCGTAAAAAATAATTCTACTCCAATTTTAAATCAAGAACAATGTCCTTTTTAAATTAAGCGGTGAGAGTTATAAGAATGTTTTCAATACAATCGAACGCTTAATGCTATGACTGAGAAAGCGCAATAGTTTATAAAAAAGAGCATATATTCATACATCATAAAATACCGTGTGAAGAGGGAGGGTAAGGGCTCGTTTTTTTTTTTTTTTTTTGTATAAGCGTAATACATTCTCAAATATAAAGGCAGTGGTGACAACATGAAAAAATGCCATCGAAGCAAAAGATGCTCAAAAGCCTTCTATCTTTTAATAGCCCTCACCATATCAAAGTGTAAGAAAAGCTCTTTTGGAATATTCTATAGAACCACCTGATATCATCTTTGAAAATTAATTGGTCAAGTAGAATGGATGATGCAATACTGTATTAGCTCATTGTGAAATGTGATGGCGTGAAACTTTCTGAGATCTATAATAACAATTTTGTAACATACGGATGTTGAAATTTGTAAGACATCAAAACTCGAACATTGAAATAAATTGTACATGAAATATGATATAGTACGCACGAAATGCTTTATTTTGATATACGAAAATTAATAATTTGAAACAATTATACTTCAAAGTTCTAAATATACTCAAATATTTTTTCAATTTTTGTTTTCTTGTTTTTCAAGTGTAAGAAAAATTCAAAAATCAATCAGATCATAAAAATTTAATGAAGTCATTTTTGAATATCGAAAATAAAAAATTAAACTTTGTTTTGTCATTTCTATCCTCTAAATGAATCCAAAAAATTTCTTTAAAACGAAATGTAATTTGAAACCCCAACTCCGCAGACACCATCCGACACCGTAACTACAAAACGCGTAAAATTCTGTTACACGCATGACCGACTCAAGATTGACGTCGCAGCATCGTAGAGACTCCTCCTTCTGTCCCACCCATTCGCTTGGATCCCGCCCATCGGCAGCTTTGCCGTGGACGGTAGTTCGTGAGTGAGCAAGGTAGCCGATGTATCGCGTAAGAACCTGATGCGTCGTGACTCACTCTACCAGTTTTTTGACAGTTCGCGTTGTTATTCGGTGCTAGACACGTGAATGAAAGAGGTTCATTCGGCGAATAGAAGGAGAGATGTTAGCGCTTCTGTGCAGCTGTTAATTCGAATTGTGAGAGGAGGCTCTCATGTTTTAGTCGTAAGTTTGTCAAGAGAGAGATTGAAAAGAAGTAGTTATGCAGAATTGAAAATATAAGAATGTGTAAAAAAGAGCTCATGGTGAAAGAGATCCCTGTACCTAACAGTTAATTCATATTATTTTTTTTCGTGACTGATTCTCGGGAAAGACTTTTTCAACGGAAAAGTGAAAACTCGAAAAGAATTTTTGGAATATTGTGGTTTAGGCATGAAAAAAGGGTGCATTTGTAAACCGAAGCACTGAACATACTTTTTTAAAAAAAAATCATATTCTTGCTTTGTTTAGTAAAGCACAAAATGTAAATTTTCAAACAAGTTCTTGGAAAATACAACAAAACAACGTTAAACGCTTGAAATATGAGGAGCAAATTCGGAAAATAGATTAAAGTTCGAAAATAATTCTTCCTTTCTTGCAAATCTAAGATTTATGCGAAAAAGTTAACTCCATTGGAGATACAATACAAGGCTGAAAGTATACCTAAAATGCTTGGAACAAGTCAAATTCGAGATCTACAAGAGAACAAAATTTGAAATCTGGATTTGAATTATTTGATGTTCGATTATTCGAATTCACCATAACATCAGTAAATTAAAAATTTTCAGGCTTTAAAAGAAAAAGTAATTCCCAACAACAATATCTATTCTGGAAGAATCATCAGAATGTTCTAAAAAAGAATGGATTTCATCAGATATATTTCGAACAAATAAGAATTCACCGTTCGAATCCATACTTCCGGAATTCTGAAGCAGACGATTTTAGCTATGATGTGAGAAATAACTAGCTCTGAAACTCAAAATATTTCGAATTTTTGAAAATGGAACAATCAAGGTGATCGCCTGCAAAGATTCCTACGGGAATTCAGTCACAAAACGGCATCATCGAACAAAAATTATACTTCTCCACGAAGAATTTTTTCCTTTCGGTTTTGTGTTGCTATCTATGGTTTGATGGAATAATCGGAATTTTTCTAAGCAAAGTTAACAAGCATGAAGATGGTTCTTTGCGCCGGTTGTGACAGCCCCATCTTGGACCGATTCCTGTCAAAAGTGGAAGAGCGTGCATGGCATGCGAAATGTGTAAAATGCTGGGATTGTCAAGGAATTTTAGCCGATAAATGTTTTTCGAGAGATGGGAAGCTGTTTTGTCGAACTGATTTCTTTAGGTGAGTCAACCTTATCTATTTATGTTCTTTCTTTTTCTTTCTTCGATGCAAATACATTTGATGTTTAATTTTGTTCTGATGGAAAATTCTAAAATTGGCTAATAATTGTTACTGACATTACTGATTTGTTATTCACTACACTATTTAGAGCATATAATTTGAAACATAGTAAGAAATTTTTTACTTAAGGTATCCGACTACCTAAAACTGTGAATTTTTTTATGATTTTATTTTAAGGCCATCTTATTAGCTTTATAAAAATAAGATCTTTATTATTTTCCGTTCACTAGAGCAAAAACTATAAGTGTTTAAGTAAAAGCAGATGCCCTTACTTCAAGCAAGATGTCATGCTTTGAAACGCGATTTACTCGAAATGTTTTTTTTGAAAATGCTCAAACGGGGACAGAGATTGCACAAAAAGTTTTGAAAATAAACTGAAACTTTTTGTGTATGTTCTGTATAATATTAAAAGTGTTTTTAACCTTCAAATTTATCAATCACTGTTTTATTACAAAACTTACAGTACCTTATGTTAATTTAATCACTGTTTTTTTTTAAACAATTTCATATAACAACTAAGATAAAGTGCTCTAGTTTTTGTAAAAATTAAAATATCTGTTATCTTGAAGGCCATTTCAAAAATGAATAATATAGAAACATATCAGAATTGAAAAATTGAAAATTTATTCATAAACTTTTGATACCGTTTATGTTATTTTTTGTAAATTTTTACCAATTTTTTCCCACACACATTTTAGTAATAATAATTACTCTTTCTCTTCTTAATTTTAGCAAATTTTTCTTAAAATGTACTAAACAAATCTAAGAATCACACACAAAAAATATCCCCACATTTCCATTAAAAAAAAGTTGTCGCAAGTAGTCGGATACCTTAAGTTTCCATACCAATCAATTTTAACCAATTTAATTATGCATTATTAGAATTATTTGTTATTACATACAGTACATGAACTATATATATATATATATATATAGTATTTGTATGATCCAGAATGAATTTCTCTCTGTTCAAATCAGAACAAGCAAGAATTTAAAATGTGTATAATCAGGACTCCCCCCCCCCCAATTTTTTTTAAAAATCAGATTATTAAAACAGTAAAATTGAGCCAGAAAAAGAATATATCGTATTGAAAATCGAATAAGAAATTTTAATAAAGCTTAATATGTTTAAAGTACATTATTTTTTAAATCTTTCATCTCGATTTATCTTTCTATAAGAAAACACACACACACATATATATATATATATATAAACTTTAAAATAATTAGTAAAGTTGAATTTTTTTAAGGATTTATTTCTGTGTTTTCTTGTTTAAAAATTAAGTTCGCGGGAACGATAACTTAATACTTCATTTGAAAAAAAATATTCATTCAGAAACATATAAATAAAAGTATAATATAATGGTTTTATTAATATTGAAAACTATCAAATGTCGACGTTCAATAACAAAAGTTACATTTCGAAAAGTTATGAAATACTTTTAAGGTTTTAAAAATTAGGAAATGTATTTCCTTTTTAAAATCGCTGTTTGATATTAAAGTGCTTTTGATATATGTATAGTAATTTTCTAATGTGTTATACATTAAAGGTATTATATTTGCAAGTTAAAAGATTGTAAATGTGCGTCGATACTTTCTAATACTGAGAGAGAGAGAGAGAGAGAGAGAGATAAAACTGAAAATAAAAGTTCATACATCAAAATATATTGTTTTGGCATTAAGAAATTTGAATTATATTTCATTTGAAACACAATTATATATCATTTTTAAAACGTTTTTTCTTTAAAAAAAATGTTGAGGATGTTTAATGGAAAGGTTGTAGAAAATACTTTTTGTTTAATTAATAATTTAATAAGCTTAATAAAACATGCAAAATCTTTTGTGAACGCTTAAAAAAACGAAATGAACGAAATCAAAAAAAGTATGATTTTTTACACTTTTTAAAATATTTTAAAGGTACTGTAAGAAATAAATTACGGGGAAAAAAAAATTAACTCTTATGAAACTGTTCAGTCTTGAAACATTCATCTTGAACGGATAGTTTCAAAATAATTATTAACTCTCTCTCTCTCTCTTTCTTTATGTACTAAAATAAAAATAAACAATTCTAAGTTTATTTATTGCTCATGAATTACAATTTATTGTAATATATTTGCATATCTCTTTAGCATATATCATACATATATGCTACACATAATTCAGATACTTTATTTTTAATATTATTGTAATAGATTTCAATATTAAAAATATGAAATTTCAAAATTGTTTTAAAGTGTTTGTCATTTTTTTCTATTAAGAATAATATTAAATGTATAAATATAAATCGTAATTTAAAAATAAAAGGTTCGAATAGAAACTTCTGAGTGAGGATCAATCAAATAAGAATGAATCAAGTGAAGCAAACTTGATTGAATACTTTCCTTAAAGTGCATTTGAGAATTTACTATATCAGTTCAATTTAAGAGAATGTTATATAAGCTATACTTTTAAATGCACAATACTTTTTAATATTGAATCTAATTGTCAACTCTAATATATACTTCTTTGCTGCTTAAAATATTTATTTTAAATTTTTTTGTTCACTATTTTTTGTCATGTTTTGAAAGGATTTTATGAGTAATCTTTACACAATTGCAGTTTACAGATTCAAATTCTTAAAAAGAAAAATCAGTACTGAAATCTTATAATTACGTGTTTTGAAGTCCTTTTTAATTGCTTTTCATATTTATCAATCAATTTCGTATAGCACTTGTATAGTTTCTTAAGACCGTATATATGTAAATAATATGCCATTAATATAATTGATTTTCTAAAAACTTGTATCAATTTTTTAAAAAAGAATTCTAAATACAAAATGCGTTTTCACTTATTAAATTATATGATGATAAATTTAAATAAATCGGGACCGGCTATGATTATAAATATAAATGTAAAAATTACCTAATAATCTAAATAACTAGATACTGTAAATATCGAAATTTCTTTGCAAGTACTATTAACTATTTATAAATAATTAAAATGAAAACTAGTATTGAATAGCTTTTACGGCATTTTAACATTTTTATGCATAAATTTTTTTACAAATACTTTAATTTTGTTACATTTCATCTAGATATATAAACTGTCTTCGTATCTTTTCTAAGTGTCTTTACATGAATGTCAAGCAAAAAAAAAAAAGGGGGGGGGAGAGTTAATATTATTACGAATTCCCAAGCCACTGCCTTTATGCAGTGGCGCATACAGGGATTTTTTAAGGGGAGGGTTGAAAGCCCAACATTCTCGTATCAAACCCCAATACGCCGCTAAACATATTCTTTTGATTTTGTTGATTGTCGGGAACAAGAATCAGTAAGAAATGAATTATTAAATACACATACTTAGCATTAATTAATAAAATAAATTATTAATAACAAATACTTAATTAAATTTTAAATACTGTATACAGTGGATTATAATCAATCAAAAAGAAAATCTAGGGCTATGGGAAGGGTCCGGACCCAAGGCGCTCTTTTGTGCACCTCTAATGTCAAGTAAAAAGGACACACACAAAAAAAAACGAGTTAATATTAATACGAATATTTCTACTTTTCTATCGACACAGAATTCCCAGGGAACTACTCTCATGCATTCAAATAATATCATTAAAACATGCTTTCGCGTGCAACTAAATCATAGTATACTTAGTCCAGTCATAGCTGACCAACTAACTTGAGCAAAAATAAGGTAAAAAGAAACAGAAACAAAACGTAGAAACACAGCTATTTAGGAGTGCAAAGCGCTGACAGTGTATTAATCATAACTAAGCGGTGATCTGGACCCCGTGTTTAAGCGAATTACGCGTCCCCAAACCCCCAATTATTTGATAAAAAGACGATCCAATTCTCTGTTACAAGGACAAGCGATTAAACAATCTTTCGCAGAACAACATTATTTCTTCCACCTCGGGAAAACGTGCCCACAGTACGAAAGCTATGTTTATGCAAATAAAAATCGAGGTGCTTCTCTTGGGCAAAGAAAAGATAGATTTATGGATGCTGACATTGCGAATTTTGATGAAGAGAGAGAGAGAGAGGTAACCATCAGGATTAATCTTGATGTTTTTTGATGTTTTGACGTCAAATGGTAGTGATGCCGGTGGCTGAGGTTTGAAATTGATTTCCGAATCGATGTTTTTGGAGTTGAAGAATGGGAGGGAAAAGTTTTAACAGAGAAGTTATTTATCTGGGAATATCTTGTTATCAGTCTTCTTGATGTTCTTTGAGTTGTATAATGGAAGGCTTTGAATTAAATGAGGTCTGGGGCTCAAAAATTGATTCTCTAAAAAATAGTTTTTTTATATAAAAGTAAGTGATGTGGGCAAGGTCTGAGACAAGAACTATTTATCTGAAAGATTTCATCTCAATCATACTCGAAATGTAGCTTTGATATAGCTCATTTTCAACTACCAAAAACTTCATTTTGTTCGGCTTTCCTAAGAATCCTTTAGATTGTTTATCTTGAAAACTATATAAAGTCAGTTAAAACGAGCCATCAATGAACAGTTATTAAATAAATTATTTCACTAAAGAGCATTGTGAAAATCAGCTGCATGATATCTTTTTATAACTTTCTTAAATAAAACTATAAAATAAAAACATTTTTTTTTACAACATCATGATAATGTCTTTTTAAAAATTGCACAGTTAATTTTACTTTTTTAATCTAGAAATTACACATTATCTTTAAAATATTAATACCCACAGCGACTTATGACAAATTTTCGATAAATAAAGAATTTCTAACACAAAAAATTTGAAATTAATTACATAATTGGAAAGTTAAAAGCAACAGATAAAAAAATGGTATGGATGAAACATGCTTTGATACTTGGTGCACATGGTAGAAACAACAACAAAAAAATTCTTATAGATTTCAGCATAGGAATAAATTCAAATATTTCTATTTTAAGTCTAGTTTCTTCTCTTAAAATTGCAATTAATTGAAGATGAACAATTTTCAGAATTCAGTTCACAATAAAAATTACATGTGTATAATTAATTCCATTCATTATTCACCTTATTTTAAGACCATGTCATAAATAAATATTAAAAAGAAAACAAATTTTATTTAAAAATATTTCGTATTTATGGATAATCTCGAAATTTGTATAGAACTTACTATAATTTGTCTTAGAAAATTATTGATTTCGTGCTAAATAAGCACAAAAAAAAAAAAAAAAAAAAAAAACACATCGATTGTTTTTTGAAAATGTGATATTGAATATTCTCGGATTATAACATGAAATGTATCAAATAATTTTAAACTTGATTAAAGAATTCCAACTCTTTGACGTCAGAGTGAAACCACAATATATAATTTGTTACGTTTTATTGAATCACTGAATCGTCAGAATTATTAAAAAAAGTACTTTTCTGATTAAAAATAAAAAACACTTAACAAAATTTTCCAAAATTTTTTAAATAAGTTTTTAATGCAATTTATTGAGTGAAAATTTTCTAGCGATTTCCTTATTACAATAAAAAAAACCGCCAAAAACAATTTCAAATTCTTGTTTAACTTGAAATAATTTCTTCGAAATTTGTCAAAAAATTCTTTTTTTTAACGCAATGTATGTAAAATCCTTAGGATAGTTTATTTGATCATTTTTTGCGTCCAAAGTAGAATTAAGTTCTGGGAAAAAGCCTCATTTTATTTCAGCTTAGAAATCGCTTAAATAAATTAAGGAAATCCGAGATATGGTGAGAAATTTACAATCATATTAACTTGCAAACTGCAAACCTTCCCACCATCGCATGGAATTAACCATTTGTATAACGTACTGTAAATGGTTTTCTTTCATAAAATCAGAATAAAAAGTATACAGCATTCTATTCCATTTTTAGCCTTGTTTAAGTGCACAAGTATATTTCAGAATAGGTTATGTTTGTTTTTAGGCTTTGATAACTTTTTGCTACTATAACTAAAACTAACTGGGAGAGGAATCAACAAACCTAAAATGTTATATTTTCTTACACTAAAGTAAGATCCAATCGAGTTAACATAGAATTAATTTTTAAATGAGGAAGTATTAATTCAATTCAGATGCTTGACAATTATTTGAAATAAAATATAGCACTTTGAAATCACTTAAAATCAAAAAGTTTCAAAATTTCACACACACACATACAGAGAGAGAGAGAGAGAGAAACCTTTTGTAGTAATAGAAATCTTAAATAATATTTCAGTTTTTAAATATATATATATATATATATACATTCATTATTTATATAGAGTACTATAAATTAGAGCTAAAATATATATGTAGGACAATGTTAGAAAAAACTTTCACTTTCAATTTTATTGTATTCATTCAAGTCATCCGAAATACTTTTCTGTTCTAAAAAGAATTTGAGCATGTAATTTTTGAACGACTGTTGTAAAGTGAAATTGCAGGCTAAAATCATTCAAGAGAGAAATCCAGTTCTATGAAGCGTTACCATTTTTTATGTTAATTATGCTAAAATTTCTTTTAAACAAGATAAAAAGGCTAAGTAGTCACATTACTTCGAAAGAGAAACATAAAATTTCTTATTATCCAACATGTTAACAAAATTCTTTCTTCAAGGAAGATTTTTTTTTCTTTTCTTAGTTCATTTTTTCGCAGCAAATTCGCCATCTCTTCATTTTTATAGAAAAAGGAAAATGTATGTTATTCTATATAAAAAGAATGATATATGTATGACTGTAGATGTTAAAAGCGAGAAAAATATGTGACTCAAAATCACAATAATTATATTTGTTCCAAGCAACTGTATTACAGCAAAAAAGATCATTTTATTTTTTTGTTATATTTTTCTTACAACAAACAAGAATTATAAACATAACAGTTGATTAATTATTTCTATGTATGGTTGAAAAAACTTACCAATTTTTTACTGTAACGAATAGCTTATTTTTATATGAACAATTTCTATGTACATTACAAAATATATGTTTTTATAATTGATTTTTGAGTAACTCAACTCACTATCTGTAGTTTTTTTTAATTTTTCAAAATAACTACAAATGTCTGTATTTAAAACTTAGAGGTAAATCATTTGATGATTTGTAAATTACACATTTAAAGAAAAAAAATTTTTCTCAGAATTTTGAGGTATTTAGTAAAGTTTTATTTCTGAGGTATTTTCAGGTAAAAGCTTTAATGTAAAGAGTTTATTCTGCGTAACTGACCCCTATTTAACAATAGGATGTGGGGAAATATAATTATATATTTATTCTTCCATTTAAAATTTTCAACTTTCTTTTTAATTATAAATATCTATAAATAATTTATTTTTGTATCATTTATTCGAGCGATACTTTTCATCTAGCTTAAAATTTAAAAATCTGATTGAAGTTTAAAGATATTTTTAAAGACTCTAACCCAAAAAATTGTACTAAAATGAATGAAAATAAGAAAAATCTAATGAGACTGGCATATCTGCATTTCTTTGCTTTATTATTATTATTATTTGCTAATTTTTTATGAACATATTTTCGAAATTTTTCATGAGTGTGGCAGTAATACTTAAGTTTTATTCCGAATAAATTTTTTTTTTGGAAAAATTCTAAATGAAATGTAATTGAAAATCTAATTCTATTTTTTGTTGTAAAAAAATGTTGCTTAATTTTTTTGCCTAGTGTAATTTTCACACACACACACACACACACACACACACACACACACACACACACACACACACACACACACACACACACACACACACACACACACACACACACACACACACACACACACACACGTATAGTATAGTAAAATAAGATATATAATAATAAGTGAGAAACTTGTATTACCTATAAGGCTATATATATATGTGTGTGGGTGTGTAGCTTCGACAACTACTTTTTAACTGTTTTAACACATTTTTTTTTATAAACACTTTCAAAATTATTAAAATCGCACATTCTAACTTAGGAGCTAACTCCGAGTCAGTTGAGAAACAAGTTTCATAGTAATTTTTAAATTTTCATTGAAGATGCATTCGAGTTTGAAGATGATTTCAAGATGCATTTTTAAATTGGTAATATTTCATCGAATATTTCTTTGATAATTTTAAGCCTTACATAATCCAAATAAAAATGCATGTTTTAATTTTAAAAAAATCCGAAGGAATCTATTGAATAGTTTGTTCTATTAACAGATAATGTTGCTTGTAACAATGTGTTTTGCAGAAAATTATGCAATTAAAAAAATATATATACTTTGTATTTTTAAAAGAGTATTACAAAAATATTTTAGAAAATTATTACGCATGCTAATTATTTAAATGACATAATTCTGTTCAAGAATACTTAGTTTTTTCTGAATACTTTTTATTCAGATTTGGAATCAGTTAAAATAAATCTGATTCTGACAACGTGATTTTAAAAAAAAATCTGAAAAAAAGAGTATGTAAGAAAATTTTACGAAATTAATATAAATGTTCCTGTAAAGTATATCTGTGGTATTGAAAGAAATTGATAACTGTTTCAAAATTTTATTCTAGCATAAAATATAACTTTTTGAATTTTTTCTCTGATTTTTAATGCGCAACTTTTTATTTGAATGGTTAATGCTTATCTATAATTATAACTGATAGCAGGTATGTCTCAGAAAAAATTTAATCAGAAAGAATCTCATATTTCGCTTAGACTCTATCGATTTTTAGTGCAATGAATATTTTATTAATGAATCAACGATAAAGACTGGGATGAAATGATGAAAAAACTTCTAGAAAGAAATCACGAAGGAGATATAGCGAGATTTTATTCACGGTCTGAAATAAATCATACACTGTTCTTAAATACAAATGATATATAAGAAAATCCATTTAACTTAAATATTTAGATCGAGAATTAAAAAAATTTCTTAAAAATAAATAAAAGTTTGACAAGAAAGCATTAGTTCTTATATGTTTCATTTACTTTGGTACCGGAAAAAACAATAAAAATTGTATAAGACTTATTTGCTCTAACTTTTTACTTCTTATGAAAAACCAACTTCACGCAGATTAATATTTTTGTTGGGTTTCCGAAAAAACTTTTAGTCAAAATAAAAATATGTTTTTTACCTTCAATTTCGTAATTTAAAAAACAAACAAACAAACAAACTTAATTGCAAATGTTTTTATTCTAAAAAAATATACTATACTAAAAATATATAAGATTTATACTGTAATAATCTTTCCAATGATTAGTATGATCACATATGTATAATGCCTTTGAGAAATAAATTAATGATTGAGAGCAGCTAGAATTTCCTTGTATTTGTAGAAAACAATTCTGATTTTTTTTAAAAAAAATGTTTTTAGTGTAGTCTGTTTTAAGTAATGCTATTAGCTGTATCTAATTAATTAAATATATTTATAAGTTGCGTTCATAAATCTTCTTACAATAGAAATGTATTTCAGAAATAGGATTTTTTTTCTTCTAAATTTAAAAACCATAAGCAAATATTTATGCGAACAGAAAGTTGAATAGTTAAGTTTCATTTAGCGAAATTAAAAATAAATTTAAAAACTGATTCGAGAATCAAATCCTACATATATATTTTCTCTAAAAAAACAAGGATCCTTATATTGAAAAAAATTGAGCATCAAATCAGTTCTGTAATTATAAACCATTAATGTTAAAATTTTCAATTTTCAATCTAAAATGTTTCACGAAAAAAAAAAAATTGCTTAAAAAAAGCTGTTGTTTTTATGAGGGTATGGCATAAAAATTAATAATGAAAAACCTCACAGTTTTACATTATTGAAATTTTTAGATTAATTCTTTTAAAATTTGAGTTAATATTTTATATATTTTTTATTATTAAATAATTTTATGCATAATAAACTTGTTACCTACAGATAAATTTGATCTTTTGGCAAGCATGTCGGAAATTTGGAAACATTAAAATTTAATGGTCGTGCTAAATAGTCATTTAATAAAAAAATCTAGTAATTAATAGTTCCATTTTTTATACAAACAAAATTATGGCATTTGAAAAAGAGTGAAGTATTTATCATCGCCTGATTTTGTAGAAATATATGCTTATTTTTGAATTTATCAAGGAATGTGTTATCGATTTATAAACTATTCGTTTTAAAATGCTTTAAAAAACACTCTCTTTGTTAAATGAAGTAAAAATTCTTTTCACACAAAAATAAAATACTACTTCTGTTATAAAAATTTCAATTCTATAAAACTCCAATTTTTCTACACACTTTTTATTGTGTAGCGCAGACTCATATACATTTATCTCTTTACCCCCTTTCTTTTCGTTTGCTCTTGATTTGTTTCAATCCATTTATAATATGTTCGAAAACCCCATTTTAATTGTAAATTCTATTTTATATAAGTGCTATAAATTTTATATAAATATTTTGCCATTCCATTATTGTATTTACCGGACTATCTCTATTTCTCCATGAACATGTTATAGAGCAGTAAAATAATTGTTTTCGTTCATATTTATAAATTATCACTAAAACTTACAGAAGTTCAATGTTTTTCGAAATATTTTAAACATTAGGTTTTTAAGAAATTCTATGAATATTATTATACCGAAACCAAAAACAAAAACTATTGAGACTTCTGAAGTATCATATGCTTGGAATTTGTAAGTTATGAGCAAAAACATTCCATGAAAACAGTTAATAAATAAATAAAACACGGTTTAACATTTTTTCAAAATTGAATTCATATTCATTTCGCTTGTTGAAAAGTAATTTTAAAAGAAAAGAAGTCTTTCCTTTTTATTTTATTTAAGCTAAGAATATATATGTAATTCTTTTTCTAATACTACCTTGAATTAAAATAGATAAGCAAAATAAATGGTTAGGTAATCAGAATTATAAAATTTTTATAGAGTTGCTTTCATTTGATCTGCAGATATTTTTTAAACTAAATTTATTTGGCAGTATACTACATTATATTTGTTATATTTGCAAGTCAGTGTGTGTGTTTCTTAGGTTTTTTTTGTTTTTTTTTGACAAAATCTGGATGTTTCTTTATCCAGATATATAATTATAACTTCGATAATTCTAATAAATACATAATTATGGTACCTGGAATATATTTCTTTTCAATACTATTATGAAATATTTTTGTTGATGCATATCGAAATTATTGAACATTTTATTTTTTATTTAAATAAATTAAAGCTATGTAACTTAACTTTTAAGTTTGCCTAAAAACAAATTTTTTTTTTCTGAATAGTTACTTTAATTTCTAAACTATGATTTTTATATGAAAATGAATTAGACGCACCCCCCCCATACATAAATAAACATATTCAGGTTTATTGTGAATAAAATCTTTGCAATCATGTGCAAAATAAGTCCTGCATTGAAATTATGGTTCCTATAATAATTAAGGTTCCTGCTAATTTTCCTATTTTTTTTGTTTCAATTTATTTCATTTTTTAAAGGAAAACAGCATTATCAGTATTCATGGAATTAAAAGTTATATATATATAAAGTTTGAAATATATCTTGGTTTTATTGAAAAACTGATTAATTCAACAAAAAGTATCTTATGTAAATTTATTCTATATTAATATTTAAATTATATTTGTTTCTAATTTAAAAATATGTAACAGAAAATTCACATCAATCAATATATATATATAAACTGGAATAATCAGTTTAAAAATTCTTCATTTGCTTTTTACAAAATAGAAAATTAAAAAAAAAATTACGAATAAGCTTTTGTCGAAGAAGAATTTTTGAATGTTTAGGAAAATTTTGTACATTATTAAATTTTTCAGAGAAGTATGAATTGTCATGACGTTATAAGTCAATGAGGATTTCAATATATTTAACAAGAATGGAAAAAATAGTCTCGTATAAATTAAAGAATAATTCACGAATCTACTTTAATTTTCAATTTTTTTTAAAACTATTTACTTAATGTAAGACCTAAATGAGAATTTATATCACTAAAATACTTAATGTAAAATGTAAGATAAAATGTATCATGTGTGCGATGCATAAGGTTTTGTAATTTCTGCAGTGTAATATTGACCTCAAAACTCACAGAAACGAATAAACAAAACGAAATCATGTTTTTGTGACGACTGGCTGAGTAAAATGTAAAAACTTATTCTAGTATTATCTGATTGAAAGAATAAAGGGCTCTACTTTTGTTCTTTAGGTTGTCAGTGTTATCTTTCGTAGAAAAAAATACGTTTTTTTATACTTTTTCTTAACAGACTACATAACCACATGACCCAAATCTATTTTGATCAAAGATAATATTATATACGAATATACGTTCATAAAATAAATATGCTACACGCGCAATTCGTTAGATTATTAAAATGTGAGTCAACGGTAATTTTTAAACTACATAAATCAAAAGTATAGTATTTTTTTTCCTTCCATGAGCATTTTATTTCTCACATAATGTCTTAGACGTGAATTTCAGTTTTTAATTTTTCTGTGACATTGAAAGAGATGTTTTTTTAATGATGTAGTTCATATAAGTTGTAATTTTATCACAAATAGATCAATGATTGTTTAAAAACAGTTTGTATATACGAGATTGAGACTTTTCTGAAGGAATATCCTTTCTCAAAAGATATAACTTTTTTTGTTGCTACAAATTTATAGAATCGTATGAAACTTGGAAGTATTTCTGCCCGAATATAATAATATTTTCAGCACTGTTTTAAGCACTGTGAATTCTAACCTATCGAAGTCATTCGAATCTATTTATGTATAATTTAGTTTGCCAATATATTTGAGTAAAGAATTATTATAAAATTGATATTTGAAGGCTATTATGTGTAATAAGATTCGTTTTACTGATTCTTCACAGATTATGTAATAATAAAACTATATAAGTGTAGCAATGTACTTGATAAATATTGTAAAAATCAAATAGTTCGGATAAGTAATTGAGAAGAAAGAAAAAAATTATTAAAGATTTTATACTACTTTAAGTATATTTAAATTGGTATGAGTTTTAACAATGGGTAAGCTTAGGATGAGGCCTCATAAATATCAAAAACAAGAAAGAAAAAAAACCCATTCTCTGTAACCAATACAGTGTACATATTCATCTACTACTTTTATCATGCTTGGAGAAAATTAAATTAATTTTACAAACGGGGCAAGAAAAATTATTTGAAAATTCCCGTATGAAGAACTTCTGAACATCTAAAATGTTAAAATACCTCCAGAACCTGAACTTTAATATACATCATAAGAAAATATTTGATATGCTAAAAATTCCTCTGAATTTGAGGTAACTATTTGCTCCAAAACTATGTTTTTAAACGCATTTAAACTAACGTTTATTTTAAAATACTGTTGCTATTGTTGTTGTTACTAATGCCACCTGTCTCAGATCGAGGCCCACGAAATTCGGGCTAGATTGTACGCCTGTCGTTAGCCTTAGCTTAGAGCACCATGCCGACAGTACGATTTGGCTCGGTTCCACCCCAATTCTAAGGGAGAACACCTGGGAGTGGTCAGAGGCCTCCCACCTCTCTTCCCCTTCCACCAACCACACGAGAGGATTTGCGGCTCGACGGCTATTTAGAGTACCCCCATGCCACGAAGGCACTATACATTTACTAACATCCGTGCCTTATCCGGGATTCGAACCCAGGCCTTACGGTACAGCAGTCAGCGTCGCTAACCACTATACCCGATGGGCGACTACTAGTTGCATCAATTTTTTAAAAATATTATAAAAGTACCATAGTTTACAGTATAATTATAGTTTACAGTTAAACGTTCTAACACCTCGCTTGTAGTTCTAAATAACATGCAATTTTCTTTTTGATTATATTAGAAAGCTTGTTCAATAAATAACATTTATTTTTTCCAATATATATTTCTTAGTTGAACTTTTTTCTACAACGCATAGCATTCTCACGAATTCGGACATCTCCGCGAAAACGACATTTCATCCCCAAAATATTTTCTTGACACACGTATAGCAGACCCGCATGCAGAAAATAAAATCCAACAACAAAAAATGCACGCACATACATACATAGCTTCGGCCTTCAATTAAATCAAATTATTGACGCCAAAGGGTGAGCACTGATCTTGTAACAGCAGCCCTGAGCAAACAGGGAGACATGTAATCAGCGTCACTCGAGGAAGACAGAAGGGGACATTTTATTACCACCTCTTATTAGAGTATTTGCTCAGCTTCCCTATTCTGGGTATCGTAAAAGTCCTAGGATCGTCGCTGTTTTGGGAAATCGTAAGGGGTACACTCAGGTTTTCCAAGAAAACCCTAACCCGAAATGACAATCGGGAAATTGAAATTTAGATGCCAAAGAGATAGCAGTATCGTTTGAATCGCTGGAAGTCTTTAGCAATAAAAGTGTGTTTTAAATTGACAGGTCGAGGAAAATGCCCAGAAAATTACGGTGAGAAATCTGTTGAGTTGAAATATCCTGTAATGATTAGTAATGTATTTAAGGTGATAGAGTAAAAAAAATAGATGAGGATGAATAAGAAAATACGATAAGAGTGACTGAGGGAGTTTTGGGGTTTATGGTGCAACAGCCAATTTTGGATAAACTACGCCAAATGTTTGTTAAAATATTAAAACACATGATAAAATATCTAAAAATGTTGACAGTTTCAGTAGTAGAAGGTAAAATAGCAAATTAAATATAAAAATCCAATTCTAAAAGTAAAAACAAACAAATTTTTGTGGTGTGTGTGGGAGGGGGTTCCTCCATCAAGCCAGATAAGGTTATAACAAATGAATGCAAAAAAGCTAAATTGAATCGAAATTAGACGTTAAATGTAACACATTAGAGAAATAAAAATTGTCAATAATTATTCAAAGGAAGAAAAACAATTACTTCCTACTATTTCAATAGGATGAGAGAAAATGATTTAAATGTCAGATTGGTGTATAATTGAAATCATATTAATATATTTACGAAACTGAAAATTCAGTATTATTGATTCTTAACTGTTCTACCTCTTAACTATTGTGTCGATTACCTTCACTTCATTGGCTTACTTAAATGTAGGAATGCATTTATTATAACATTTAATACATGTATTAAGTGTTTTATGATAAAGGTATACAAATTGTAATCACTTAAAGGAATTAAAAAACGTCAATATTTGTTGGATTGCCATTTCTTTTCAAAATTGAAAAGCTGCTACATGAGATTCTATTAAGAGTCATTCGGATCACTTTATTTGCTTTAAAATTATGCGAAGAGTGAAAAGTATTAAATTTTCTTTCATACTTGTTTTAGTAACTTTCTAATACGTGTGGTTAATACATCTTAAATTCAACAAAGATAGAACTTTCCACAAAATACAGAAATTGCCCAAAATCACCAATTTGAAAACTAAAATTTTTGAGATAGGATTTCTTAAAGATACTGACACTTTTTAGATCTTCTCTAAGGAAAATTCGGTTTCAATAAGGTTTTTTTTTTAGTTACTCTTTTAACAAATTTATTATTTCGTATTTATTATTAAAATTATTATTTCGTACCTTTTAAATAAAAATAGTTATTTCTTAAAAGTTGATATGATCTATGACTATGATAAGACCTATGGCTGAAAACGATACATCATGCGTTATTACAATCAAAACTCTATTTAGGGGTATCTTTTAATATTTAAGGTATATATTAAGTTAAGATTTGATATCTACTTTTCCTACGATTTTTATTAATAAATTTATGGAATATTTATTATATTTCAAAATGGTAATTAAAACAGATTTATTTTGCCCCATTTAGACTTTAAAAGCGACGCCAGGCATCACTAGAACAATTGTAATTTTTATTTTATTTTATTTTTGGCCTTGCAGTTACTTTTTTTTATTGTTTGATAGATTTGGATATTTTATTTTATTTTTAATATTTATAAAATATTTAACTACACATATAATGCTGTTATTTAAAACAAATATTTAAGTACAAACTATTTGATGATTCCTTTGTAAAAATGTAAACCGAAAAGGGCATCTATTTCACTATAGTGTTAATTGTATGCCCCCATTGAGTACTGTTATTTATAATATTTAAAAAATGCAAATCTGGTAAAAAATTGTTTGTTTAAAATAAAAACTCACGTGTTTTATTATAATTGTAATACAATTCCTAAATTATCCCCACACTTTTCCTTTTCAATACACAACTCCTCCCTGTTTCAATAATTGAGATATTTATTAATTAAAATTTATATTTCTTACACAAAATTAGTAGAGTTTTCATTTATAAAAACGATAGAGCCTTAAATGTGAAATAAATTTAAAATAAATACATTACAAGACGCTTCCCTATTCTATTTTTTTTATTTATTAAGAAATTAAGAATCGAGTCAGATTACATATATAAGAAACGAATAATAAATGTCTATTGAAACAAGTTAATAAATGCCTTCCTTTCCCGATCATTTAATAGATTAAGTAATTTTAGAAGTAATTTGAAGCTGATTATTGGTTAAATAGATAACCTTTATACTCCCACAGATAAAATATAATTATTACGTCTGAAATTTTCCTAGCTGCATGATTAGGGTTTTAGATATTGGTTAATTTTTGTTCAATTAAGTTGCTCATTTTTACGATGTGATACCTAATTGTTGATCCTATAAGTTTTTTGTATAATATTTTTATTTTCATCTTTCGTATCCTGCTCCTTTTTTTGTATAACTTATACGGCAATATTTTTGTAATTATTATTAGCTACTAGATGGATTTTTTTTGTGAACACATCAGGATCAATACTAACGTGTTGAAGAATTAAAACTCTGCACAGCTCTCTTTTAATCCATTAATTCTCTTAATTAAGTCAAGCTCGTAAAATAATAAAGTTAAGCTAAAAATAAATATTGATGATTAATGATTATCAACTGAATTTTCCGTATTTAAAATTCACAATAATTAAAAGCTAAAAATAATTACAAGTCTCATTAAATATTGAGCATTCATTGCTACTGAGAAAATAATATTTTGACGGGTTTTTTTTAAATGTGTTGCTTATGATTTTTATATGCTAAATAAAGAGCTTATGAAAAACACATCTGTATGCAAGTTTATTTATTTATTTTTTGTTAATTATTACTTTATAGTTATAATATGCGTATGTCTCTATTTTTGAATTTCAATACCAATAAAGCTGGGTTAAAGATTGTAAGTTTCCTTATAAATTCAATTTTAAGTCAACATTTTTTATTGGTTTAAAAAAAATTCCAAAAATTTGAATGAATATATTTCATTAGAAAGTTTCGCTTATGAATTTCAATTTTGCAAATTTTAATAATTTTATTTGTAACTCGCGCGGCCTTAAGAGAAATACAAAAGTTACTTTAGAAGTATCTTAAAATGAAATTTGATAATCCTATAAAAGTTGATGTGTTATAGAACAAGTAAGTAAATAGTTTATTGCATATGATTCTGGGGAAAATGAAGTATGAACATTAAATATCATAAATCCCTGAGACATAAATAAATTAAACACAAAATTTTTTTACTTAGAGCATAATTATTCGCATGGTAAAATAATAATAATAATACGAACAATGGATATTAGATATAATCATTTTGATTCTCTTACAAGGAGCAAGATAAAATATTGGTTCAAATAATAAAATGATAATCGAAAGTGATATTTGAAACTTTTTTACTTTTGAACAGATAAATATGTATTATTTTTCCAATTATCATTTACAGCAGTAACGCACACAGGAATTTTTCAAGGGCAGGGAGGGTCGAAAGTCAACTATTCTCGTAACATGCTCCAATACGTTACCCAACATATTCTTTTGATTCTGTCGATTTTCGGTAGCAAAAAAATTAATTATTGAATGAATAATTAGCATTAATTAATAAAATTAAATATTAATAACAAATATTTAATTAAATTTTACGTACAATATACATAGGATTATAATCAATCGGGAAAAAAATCAAGGGTTTGGGGGAGGGGGTCCTGATAAATGTAAATCAGTGGCACTCACAAGTTCCTGACCTGAGGACCCCCTCTTGTGTGTGCCACTAATTTACATTTTTACATATTCTTAAATTTATTTATGTGTTACTATTTCTTGTTATTGTTTCATTTTCAAAATTTGCCTTGACAAAGCTCTTTGATCGAACAAACCTTTTGCATAAATCTATCGATTCTATACAAATATAGAAGTTCCTATTGGTTATATAAAAACAGAGTTAAAAATTAGACCTATATATATCTATAAATAATACATACTAATACCATTTTACAGAGGACATTTAAGAAACAAAATTCAACGAATTTAAAAAAAAATTATTCTCATTAAAACAAGGAAAGAAACCGTGAATATAAGTGCTCAAAATAAATTACTGCATAAAATCGCTTTGTAATAAGTGTTAAAATAGTGAAAGTAGGATTTTATTTTGAAAGAAAATATTAATGTCAATCTCATTTTTAAAATTACTTTTTGTAAAAATTCTGAATTTGAAATACATGAAGCAAAACCTTATAAGGCTTTTCAACTATCATTTGAAATTCATATAATTGAATACATATTAATTTTATTTAAATTATACACCATAAAAAGAATGTGATTAATACATAAGCTCTTAAGACTTAATTTTACTTTTGTTTAAACATCCGAAAGAAATTTTTGTTCTGACTGATCACATTAGTCTCAAATTTTGCTGCTACGATTTATTCCTTAATATCAGGCAAAAAGGTTCTTGAATAAAAGGGAAGAAAATGGAAGAAACTTTGATCTCATAAATTTAACTGCACCTAAATTTTATTACCAGAATGATTCGTTGGTGGGTTTTAATCTTTTTTTTTTCTTTAATGAGGAAAACATATATTCCAAAGAAATTTTCTGGTATAATTTTCAAACTGACTGCAATTAGTTTTACCTTTCCTTTTAATTTAACTTGTTAGTTGAATTATTTGAAAGAAATTTTTAAACAATTTTTTAAAGAAAAATGGATGGAAATTTTATTTTGTTTCTATAACCAATTTCGTTTTTGAATCTAGATGATTTTTAAATGTATTTCCAGAATACATTTTAGTACCCTTGACCTAGAAAATTATTTGCAAAATACACTTTTGAGTTTGTTTAAATCAATAGTGAAAGAGTTGTGATTCCATTGGCAAACTGATTTGAAATTTTTTTTCTTAAGGTGACTGTCTACGTTTGGAAACGTTATTTAACCTTCATAGTTCTTCCAGTCATATTCTGAATTGTTTGAATTTTACATATGACGAGGTTTTAGGAAACCCTACTTTATTTCTGGATTTTTTGGAGATTTTTGCTTTTATGGAGATGGTGTGGCTGAGGTACGCCATCTGGGATAAGAAACAACAACAAAAAAGGGTATACATGAATCATTTTTTTTTATATTTAATGTCGGTTAAATTATAATATACATACTAAAATTTTTTAAAATATTCTTACAAGAAAAAATTATTTTAAAGGTAATTTTTTGGGCAAAAAATTAAGGAAAGATAACATATTCTTAAAATGGGAAATGCTTCTGTAATATATTGCTTTTCTACTACTAGGATTTCTATGCCGGAGTTGTACTAAAATTTTTGAAAAATTCGCATTATTTTCAGTTACAATCAATTTAATTAATAACGGATGTTTTTTGTTAAAATTTCTCTATTCTGATATAATAAAATATGATTAAATCCATTTTTAAATTATATATTTAAAATTTCCTAGTTCAGGCTCTGTACAGAAGTCTTAGTTATGTATAGGCAAAATTTTATTATTATAGAAGGTTTTTTCATAAAAGGAAAATATTTTAAAAAAATATCATCCTTCTTTTATTTCTTGCAAAATTTGCATTTAAATAATTTTTTATTATAATAATATTCTCAAAACAGTTTTATATTCATGTTCTCATTCAACTGATATTAAATATAAAAAAATATCCATTTATACGCTTTTTAACAATCACGGTTTCGAAAAGAGTCAGTCATCTTAAACAACATATTTCCTTAGAACTTCGAATTTTGTTTGAAGGGAATAGTACACACATTTCTAAGCAACAAACCTCATTTTAGTATAATTTTTTTTACTTCTCTATAACATTCCTGCCTTAAATATTTTTTTATTTGTAAATACAACTTGAAAAAAAAATCAGTAACCTGTAAGTAGAAGTTGATTTTATAAGTGAGTTTCATTCAAGAAATTTAGATTCCCTGAAACTTTTCTCCACTTGAAACAAAAATTATAAAGTAGATCCACGGATTTCTCTGAATGAAGTACGCACATTCGAAGAGGAAAAAAAGAAAAAAAAAAGAGTCCCAAAACCAAAAAATTCCATCACGTTCTGAGCCGAATCAAGGCGCGTTTGGGAGCGGCTCCACTTTTATCGAATAATAATACGTTTGCGAGCGGAGTGCAAGCGTTTCGGCGTATGACCGGTAGTTTCAGGTCTTTTAATTCAAATGTCGCATAATTGGGCAGTTCCGTGCGATAAAGAAATGCTTAAAGATGCCCAATTTTCTACTTCTCTCTTTTTTCCTTGGCTTTCGCTGTTATTAGACCATTTTTAGAGCTGCCGATCCTTGTTTTACCCCCAGGGCGGCAACGAATTAAATCCGAGGAGCAAAGTAGTGATTTTTGCCCTACCGCAAAGAAAACGCGCTCGCTCAGATTACCGTTGGGTGGAGTTGACAAAGAGAGAGTAATTCGTACGTTGCCTTCTAATGTTGTCTCTACGTTGCTGTGCATCTTTCGCAGGGATTGGAAGGGGGGGAAAATGCTCATTCCAGTAATCATGGTGAATTATTAATAGGTCATGGATACGGTGAAATGGAGTGAAAAAAATTAAATCTTTTGCCTTTTTATTATTTTTTTTTATAAAGATGGTTTTTAATTTTGATGAATTCGCTATGAAAAGGGAGTTATGCTTGTGAGAAATGATCAAGATTTTGAATTTCATTAAGATTATTATGGAGAAATTTTGATTTATAGTAAATGAAGCCCTTGTGGCTCATTATTACTTTGTCATTATATGATTTTGGAAAAAAATTGGAAGTAACTGATACTGTTATGCCTTTAAATAAGAGATATTTTGCTAGATACCCTGTGACAATAGTAGTATGTAAGTAGACTATAACGCTTTAACATGCTTTAGATGCAATATTTCACTTAGGTATGAATAATCTAAAATGTGGTCGCTTGCAATCTTAAGGAATACTAATATTTTTTGAAACACCTTATAAAAACTGCTGATTAGTTATTAACAATATATTATTTTCTTTATTTTTGGATAGTTATTAGTTGATAGAGAAGAAATAATAGAAAAATGAGAGAGAGAGAGAACAAATTATATTTAAATTGATGTATTAAATTTTAATAGTTCCTTAAAAGAATGAAGAGTTATGGATAAAAGATTATTATGCTGTTTAAATAAAACATATATTTTTCTATGTCACCGTGTATAAATATATTAACAGTATTATATTATTCGTTTTAATAGCAAAATATAACCAATGCAGATTCATTAATAAATGATATAATTTATATTGCTCACACCTTACAAGTGCTAATTCGAAATTTTATAAAGAATATCAAATCTAAAGCATACCAGAACTATGCAATGAAAAATACTTTTAAAAAACTTTTTTTTCATTTTGATAAAATTTTAAATTTAATATTGAATATTCTATCATGTGGCTCTCTCTTTGAGTAACCGCGTTTATACACTTCAAAAATTAGTATATTCATAACGAATTAAGAAACTACAGTCTTACGAGAGAAATTATTATTTTAAAGAATACATAGCGTATGAGTAATGAAAATATTTAAATGTATTGTGGATGTTCGGGAACATGTTAACTGTTAAAATAAACCAATTATATATTTTCTATGCTACAATTCAGAAATTCAAATTTTGGTGAAAACATTTTTCTGCTAGAAAAATTAAGTAAGAAATATTATTATTTTCAAAAATTTATATAGCATGACAGATATTTATTAAGTATTAATGTTTCATAACGTATATAATATTTCGTAATAAGCTTACACTTCTAAAAGCCACGAATCAATGCAGTTAAAAACGCATCAATTCTTAAATGGAAGAGTAAAATTAAGTTCTTTTATAAGGTGACGTGTAAAAGTAAAAGCAAAATAGCTAAGCACTATTTACAGTTTCAAAAGATTTTCCTCCAATAAACATTTTTTTTTTAAAAAAAAGAGACAATATTTTACTTTTCTTAAAATAAAATTGTATTTAAATACATGGTTAAAAATATGTTTTTGAAATTTTAAATTCAGCCGATTTACATCATGGTATAACAATGGCTTTTATAGATCTCCCTCCTAAATCAAATTTTTTATAATTTCAGACAAGAGAATGGTGTGGTAAAGATTTTCTTTGAAATTAATTTTGGGGTATTTTTGCTCTTTAGCATGAGGCATTTAGTATTTCGATTAAACACTGAATATATTTAAAGCAAATTCATGAAATACATAAATAATAAGAATAATAATAATTTGTAATTTAAAAGTATTATATCTTTATAAAATTGACGAAAACATAGTAAACAAAATTTATTGTGTTTTGAAATAAATTATTAAGTTGCATTTTAAGGTTTAAATAAAATAGGAAACATTGTAAATATATTTAATTTTTCAAAATTTTTTTCATAAGTATGTGAATGAAATAAAATTAGAGTAAACATTTTAAAAATTAATATCTTATAATTTTTTTTGAAAGAAAATGTGTACGTTGTAATCTAAATTTTGTTTTTAATTTACTACATATGCTATGTTACAGAAGAAATACACCTCAACTAATTTTAAATTGCTGTACATTTTATTTTAAAATTATTGCAATTGATATAAAAATATATTTTAATAATGAGAAGAAATTAAATGTGTGTATATTACTAAGCAGTTTTTAAGAAAATTAATTTTAAGAGGTTCTTAAAAAACAGATTTCTGACTTAGAATTTATTACTAAACTGGCAAGTATAACGTTGTGCAACAATTTCTTTCCCTTTTTTTGTTATTAAATTTAAATAAATTTCATTTGTAGGGTACATTAAGAGTTTTAGCAAGCTGAAAAACAGAAACATATGAAAGTAAAATTTCAGTGTTCCATTCACATATGCATATCTTAATTAAGAACTATATCACGCTTAATAAAGTTTTCAATTACTTAGACACATAATATAATTCCTCGAATCCAAATTTCTTATTAGCTAATTCGTTTCAGCTTGTAAATTTTTATAAAAATCTCAATTAAAAATAAAACTGAAACTTTCTAGCTCGATTGTTTTAATTATTTGTATTAAACAAGAGTTTTTACTGCACGCATAAATGATTACAAAAAAAAAGGTCTTTTTCTTTAAAAAAAAAGTAATTCAAAATAAAGTAACGATGTTTCCTAATAGATATTACCAATAAATGCATTTTACTTTAAATTTAGTGAAGGTCATAGTTTAACTAATGACGAAATGGTAAGGTCCATCGTCTCTGCTGTCTCGTTCCCACACGTCATGCTGGGTCACGGACAATTGACCCGAGTGACCATTAGCCGCCCAAAGGACAGATAATGACAGTCTTGCAAAAGGGGACATTTATTTCCAGAAAAGATCACGAGGTGGAACTATTTAAATGGCAAGGATCAAGGAGTTTCCTTTTTTTTTTTTTTACTTTTTTATTTCTTAAAAAAAAAAGACACAGTTTTGTAGCTATTATACTCTCCTTCTCAATGCAATTTTTTTTTTTACTGTTTTAACTTAATTACATTTCAGATCATGGTAGGCACTCGAGTGTTGAGAGGCAGCTTTTTAGAATATAACTAAGAAAGTAGAGAGTTCTGTGTGTGGAAGAATAAAGAAAAGGATTTTCTCAGGCTAAAGTTCTAATTTTTCTTCTAAATTTTGGAATAATTTTAAAAAGTTTTCAAAATCAAAAAATTTACTGAGATACGTACTCTTAACACATTTTTATTCGTAATTGTTAGATCTTTTGGGATTCAGCAATTGATTTGCTTACGTATAAAGAAGCATTTAAGAAATTCAAATATGCTATATTTGTAGAATAAGGTTTAATAAACTTTAGTTAATTTGAATATTAAAGGATATGCGTCGAAAATGTGAATTTTCTGATAATTTTTGCATGTATAATATTTTGAAGAAAATTTTCGACAACTCATAATAGGATTTTTTGTAAAAAAAGAAACAGATACTTCTTTTTATGAATGTAAAGTTATTATAGGTCTTTTCTTTCAACTAGAATGGCCAAGAATGGCTTACGAAGATTGATTTCATGAGCATATCCCATATTTTAATTGTAAATATATTGAGTTTTTATATTAGTTTGATAAGAATTACTATTCTGTTAACACGCTTGTATAAAACAATTCATAAAATGCTAGGCGATTTTTTTCTAAAAAATAAATACAATTCAACAATTCAATAATGTTTAAGATGCTTCGCTTATATTTCTAGTAAGTCAGATCCCAAATCAAATTCATTTTTTAAAATTGTTTCAAATATCCTGAGCAATTTCGTGAAAATTAGCTTCATTTAGGTAAAAAAAAATATTCTATAAATCGAAGATTGATATAGAATTGGAATATAATACAAAATTAATATACATATAAAACTAATGAATAAAAGAAATTTAAACTGAAATTTATAGGAATAAAGCTTATTTATCTTTTTATACATTACGTATAAAACTTAGTATATATTTTTACTTGCATTGCTTAGATTTGTAACAAGTTAAAAGATCAAAATATAAACATCTGTTTTTTAGTATCATTATATCCTATGTATCTGATTCATTCATTTTCTAGAGAACTAGCTTAAAAAATTATTGTAAACATTTTTTTTCCCAAAAGAAGTGTAAAATTAATTGAAAATAATTGAACTGATTCAAGGCTAAAACTTTTCAATTGGAGAAATTGAGAAATCAAGGAAATAAAACAGTTTCTTTTTCTCATTGCCCTCTTCTTATTTAAAAAAATGAAATTAAAGTGAAAAAGTGTTGTATAAAATGTTTATATATTTATCAAAAGAATTATGTTAATTTGGTAATGTACTGACTGATTACGTTCACCGATAGAACCATCAAAATAAAACTTGATTTCTCATAGTTTATTTAGAAAGCTTTAAGACACATATTATTGTTTGAAATTGATATAATATTAACAATGAACATAAATAATTATGTTATTAGGAAATCAATAAAATGTAATTAATTTTCTTAAAAGTTTATTTTCATGTAAGTTATGCTTAAAAACAATAATTTTTACTTTTAAATCTGATGCAAGTGTATTTTAATTGTAAAAATTTTCACTTCTGCAATAGTTTTTAATTACAGTTAAGGAAAGAAAACTATGCAGTATTTTTAATGAACGTATCAGAAATTTTTAGAGATGGGAAAGGAAGACTGTTAAGAGATATATGAACTTTTTATGAATTCTTAAAAGTACTATACAGAAGAATAAATAAATGTTCATGATATAAATTATTTCAATAAAATGAATGGGAATTTATTATTAATAAAAGAAGGAAATTATATTTTTAAAAGAAAAAAAATTACTACTAATACATTTAGTTGTTTCATGAGCCTATTTTGACTATTTTTTTTCCTGTTATCACAAAGTATATTTCAGTAACAGTTTAGCAATCTAACATCCATTCTAATAACAACATTATTTTACATCTTATAAATTTTTTTAAAAAATAAAATTACAATTAATTCTTATTATGCTATTGAAACACTTATAAAACCAATATAATCCTGTAACTTTTATTTGAGTTGAGTTGAATTCAGATTGAAACAATTCATTTTTTCCTCGATTGGCTTTTAAATTCTTTTCACAACAGATGTTTAAATTTTTAACCTCGTGAACCAAACATCAAAGCTGCATTATTTTTTCAAGCTTTTTCTTTTGAATTTGTAAAACAGATTTGTTAGTTTTACAAGTGTGTATGAATAATAATTATACCTTTTGCTAATAGTTGCCTTCTAAAACCAAAAATTGTTTTTAGAGAAGCTGATATAATTTACATTTGAATATTTTAATATTTAATACAGCGGAATATAAAAATAAGTAAGGGGCTGTTGAATAATTAAAAAAACAGCTGCTGCTGCATTATAAAATTTATTTTATTAAGAAACCAGCATTTATGTATTCAGAATACTTACATCAGTTTTTGTACTCTATTTAATTTTCATTTGGCTTTCAAATATATATTAATGATAGAAAGGACTCCTAACGTATCTTCTTCATTTTGTAATCTTGATATAATTAATTAGAATTTATATCTCTGCTGTCTTATCATACAATCTTAAAACCATCTCATCAGTGTGTTTTTAATATACATACATAATACTCTCTTAAATATTCTTTATTTTCTAATGAGTATATGTTTTAAAAACTCATGTTGATATGTTACATACGCATATTTTAAATCTTGCAAATATTCAAATATAAACTATGTATTCATTTTGAACTGAAAATGTCACGAAAATGTTATTAAGCAGATTATTAAATAAAATTGCTAACTTTGTGCTTTTGAGTCAGAAGTATTCCTCTATAATAGTTCTGATTCTTTCCCGTTTCTAACGAGAATGATTGTTGGTTTTTATACCGCTAATACACGTGTGCTTTTACACCACTCCACCAAACTATACTAACTCTAATGGGGGGAAACAGTCGAGTTAACAAGAAGGAAAATGAAATTAAGTGTGATTGATGGAGGAAAGGTGTATAATTTTGATACAGACTTATCGAAGAAAAATCGTTTCTTGATGTGGTTAGAAAACAACCATTCATCAATGAATTCAGACAGAAAATAGAAATTATTTCGAAGTTACGTGTAATGTTTTCGATATTATTATTTTTTTAACATTGAATAGTGCTTTTACCCACACACATATTGGTATGCATGTATTAATACATATTTCTCTCTTTAAATAATGATTGATGCGTAAGAAATTAATAATTTGCAGGAATAATTTCTTTTTCTTTTCTTTCCTTCTTTTTGTGCATTCTTATATAAATATATTTCAAATTAGTCACCTTCAACAAATTACTTAATAACTAAAATCAAAAAAATTGTTAATTATTTACAGTTTTGTCACAAAGAAACTATATTTGAAGTAAAAAAAAATTATTTTGAGAGAACAGAGAATTTTATTTTCATATTTATTAAATTTACAGAAAAAGAACGTTTTACTGAAATTCATAATGTAATCGCTCTTGTCATAATAACTGTAACTGACTGTACCAAGCAGCAGAAGCGTCCTCTACCGACCACTTACCTTCAGTAGAGGCCAAGCGAGGAAAGAATGTGGTCGCTATGAAAAACCGTCCGTGTTCTTTGCCCATTGTTTTTGTTCATGACGCATGTTGTCTTTGTGTTTCCTAACTTAAATGCATAACTGTTGCACTAAACTAACTCCGAATTTACCACTTTTAGTCTAATTTTTAACATCCGACGCTCTACAGTAATAATTATCATTTCTGCACCCCCCCCTTTTTTTTTAAAAAAATGGTTTTTTTATTTTATTATTATAATTTTTTTTTTATCAAATAGCATTGTTGGAAAAAGTCTTATAACATCGTAAGCACTTTTTTTTATTACCTCATATTTTATCAAGTTTTGGAGAAAAATTCTCATTTTGCAGACATTTATCAGGACAAATTTTTACCCACGGTGCATATACATTTTGCGGTACTTAATATCAATTCTCTAACGGATATCTACTCCTAAGAAATTTTTCCTCTAAGAAACAGGATAAGTTCACGGACGTTGGAAGTGTGACCACAAATGGAAAATTACAAGTGACGCGACCAATTGTAGGTCGACAACAATTCCTGTCCCTAAACACCCCGCCTATAAAGGTAGTGAGACCACATAATCACAAGGTACGAGGGAACTCCAAGGAGCCCTCTTCAAACACCCCATTAATTTGAGCCGATCTTAACAATAGGTATAAACCCGCATCCTATCTACACAGAAACAAATTATATAAAGAAAGAGACGGCTGAGGGAATAAAAAAAAAAATACTTGGATGAAATGTCCCTTTTTTGTTGTATTTCACCATAGGGATAATAATCTTAGAGAATAAAAAAAAAAAGCATATCTAATCGTAGAGAATTAATTCAATGTACAGATTTAAGGAAAAACTGATGTCTTCTGAAAAATAGTGAATTAATTATACTAATTGCACTTAAGGCAATTTGTGAGACAGTAATAATACGAGTAAAAAAGTAGCTAACGTAAAAAATAGTATAGCTTATTAATTAAAGTATCTGCAGAAAGCTTAGATGACGATAATGATAAATAATAATGATGAGAAGAGAGCAAAAATTTCATTGTTATTATTTTTCTAGATAAATATATGGTTGGATGCTGTTTAAGACTCCTTTATAAGATATTTTTACTTGAAGTTATTTAAATTTTGAAAGCAAATTTCATTTACCTTTGATACTTTCTCTCTCTCTCTCTCTCTCTCTCTCTCTCTTTTTGACTATTCACACCAACATAGTGTAAATACTTGTGTGTGTGTTAATTATATTTTACCAAAATATTTTTACGTTTGTCTTAAATATTTATAATTTAATGTTTTTTTATCTACTGATTATAATAGGTATTAAATATTATCCCTATGTGTTGACATTAAACAAAATGAAATATTCAGCTATATGAGGGTCATAAATGACATATCTTAAAAAGGCGGTTTCCATTAAGACAGTAACAATTAGAAAACTGTATAGAATTTTGTTTAGATTGCTTATGTATACTATCTGAGGTCCTAGAATTTTACAGTCCGTAATATTGAAAATATTGCTTCAAATATTTGGAGATATTTTCAGAGCTACTTCAGCGTTTGAAAACAGGAAAACTAAGGAAATGAAAAAATTGAAAATTTTAAAAATTGGGAAAATATTATTGTAATACATAAACTAATTAATATGCAAACTGTTGAGGATGAGCTGAATATTTTAAAGTGGCGGGAGAAGTGGTGTACAACAGACCTTTCTTATGGGAAAGGGTAGTTTACGGTAAAAATTTTTTAAATGTTGGTCAATGGGGAGTTGAGCCCTCACCCCCTTGCGTACGCTATTGGGTGGGAGGGGAGAGGAAGGAAGTTAAAGAAAAGCGAAACATTTTCATTTGAACTAATTTTTAAAAATATATTATTTTGTACTTAAGGTATCCGACTACTTGTGACAACTTTTTTTTAAAAAAATGGAGGTATGGGAATTTTTTTGTTGTTTTTAGACTTGTTTAGTACATTTCAAGAAAAATATGTTAAAGTAAAGAAGATAAAAAGAAATTATTATTACTAAAATGTGTGTGTGTGTGTAGGAAAAAATGGGTAAAAATTTACAAAAAATAACATAAACGCGGCCCATTCTGTACCAAAAGTTTATAAATAAATTTTCAATTTTTCTATTCCGATGTGTTGCTATTTTATTCATTTTTGAAATGACTTTCAGGATTAGAGATATTTTAATTTTTACAAAAACTAGAGCACTTTATCTTAATTATTATATGAAATTGCTTAAGAAAACAGTGATTATATTCACATAAGGGACTGTAAATTTTATGATAAAACAGTGATTGATAAATATGAAGGTTAAAACACTTCTACTATTATACAAAACATACACAAAAAGTTTCAGTTAGTTATTTTCGAAACTGTTTTAGCAATCGCTGTCCCCGTTTGAGCATTTTCCAAAAAACACATTTCGTGTAAAACTCGTTTTAGAGTATGACATATCTTGCTTGAAGTAATGGCATCTGCTTTTACTAAAACACTTGTAGTTTTTGTTCTAGTGAATGGAAAATAATAAACTTGGTATTTTTATAAAGCTTATAAGATGGCCTATAAAATAAAATCATAAAAAAAATTGTCAATTTTTGGCAAAATTCACAATTTTAGGGTAGTTGGATACCTTAAATGAAAGAGTTTAAACCTTAAGCACTTATTATATTAACTGCACGCTTCAGCAAATATTCCTAATTTCTACTAAATATATCTACAGTTCCTTTCTATATAACATTTGATTAAAGCCCTTTTATAAATAAAGTCCCCTTTCCCATTCGTAAAACACGGAGAAATAATGTTCAAATTTTTCTCTTATTTATTGCAGGCGTTTCGGCACCAAATGTGGAGGCTGTTCTCAGGGCATTTGCCCTACCGACTTAGTCCGTAGGGCACGTGGCCGTGTGTACCACGTCGCTTGTTTTACGTGCCTGCTGTGCAGGAAGCAGCCCTCGACGGGTGAAGAGCTCTACGTCCTAGACGAGACACGCTTCGTTTGTAAAGACGACTTCAACAGACAGCATCAGCAACACAGTAAGTGCTTTTCTCTTCTATGATATGGGCCCGTTAGGGTTGTATTGTAATCAAATATGTTAGGTAAAACATATTGCTCCTGTTAAGTAAACCAAATAAAAACAAAATTCGGTTTGAATGTCCAATTATTGTATTAAAATAAGTATAAAATTCAGGAGCCTCTTTAAAATTCGTTATTCCTATTTAAAAGATTTCATTATGGACAGATTGAACTGGAAAAAATGTGTTACTCTAAATGGTTAACGAGACAGTGTCATCCAAAGAAATCTTATTTGTTACTTAATAAATAATTAGAAAGTAAAGTCTTTTTTTTTTCCAAATCATTTCTTGAGTTCTTTAAATATCATAAGTATTTTCTTGAAACAATTGTCAGTGATTTTGATAGATTTTTTATTAACTTCGCACTCTAAAGAAATGTGACGGCAATTGGCGTGAGTGAGTGAGTGAATATTAACGTCCCACTATTCAGCTACACGAGGGCTTTTGGGGACGGTCCGCGTAATTTTGAACTATGGGCAAGTGACGAGGACGACACCTGAGCTGGCACCCTCCTCTCCTAACTACCACACCACACCAACGGGAGGACGTTTGAGCTCTCGACAGAATTAACGTGCATTGCTCCCCTACACGGTGGGTCTTCAGTGGTACTGGGATCGAACTCATGACACGCTAGCCACGATTCGATGCCGAGACCACTTGGCTGCCACGGCCACGACGGCAATTGGCGATGGAACTCGTAATTCTCCCCTCGGATCAAATGACAAGAACGATTGATATCCCACACTCCAAACTTTCATGCCCCACCAACGTGAGAAGTTTGAGCCACGGCAGATTTTACGAACATTAGCTCCTTAATACGGTGATTCTTTAGTGGCATCAGGATTCGAATGAATGACTCGCCATTTATAAGGTCGCGACCCTGATCACTTTGTTTATACAATTCTTATCGAATAATTCAATTTGAAATAGAAAGTTTATTTTTATCCCTTAATTTTTGCAGAGCTAGAAAATAAATCAAAGAAATAATTTCAGTGAAACTTAAATTTAAAATTATGAACCCTCGATTATTATTTACTTTCATTATTTACAAAAAAAATCATTCAGATTTTTAAAACTCTTAAATACTTTCTATACCGATCTAAATCCAATTCTTTTTTCATTCCATTATTTCAAGAGAAATTTAAAGATGAAAGACTACTCTACCAACTTTCTCCTGAATTTAAATTAACATAACAAAGCAAGAACATAAAGAGGTTTACTATTTTCAATCAATGAAAACGGGTTTATTTGACAGGTGAACTTCATCAAAATGTCGCCGGTCTTTGTTATCTTTGTAATCTACATATTTCTTTGTTCTTTCTCTGCGGGCACACTAGTAGTGAATTGGCTATTAACCGCATCTGTTGACGTGTTTGACTTAGCGTACAAAGATATTAAAGCTAATTAACATTTAGCATAAAAACAATATAAAGCATTTTATCAGATTTGTAGATGTATCATTTATTAGAAATAAATGCTACTTCCTAACATACTTAATAAAAACCATTACATTTACTCAAGTCTTTTTGTTAAATTAATTTTTTATGAATAAGAGGTCGAATATTATCGTCCTTATTCATGCATTTTAGAAAAGAGTGAAATGATTTTTTTAAAAAAAACAGGAAAAAAGGTAGTTTAATGTACTTACACAATGGGCTAAATTTGTGACGGTCACATGATAAATGTAATCACATGTTTTCTATTTAACCCTTTAAGTGGTCCATTCTTTTTTTTTTTTGTTGCTCTAAATGTTCCAAGAAAGGGTACATTTTCTTACTGTATATAACTAAGCATAATACGTAACAGAATGCAAAAATGAAAGAATTTTATTTTATTTTTAAATTTTAAAGTTTTCACATTATTTTTTGTTTTGTAATTGTGTGGAACACAAAACCCCCTAAATGTTTGCTTTTCATAAGTACACTCTCCACACATGCTGTGTGAAGAATATTTCTTATATATCTTAAAAGAATTTCTCTCAAACAAACAAAAAAATTGTACGTTCGTACCTCTTTTTCAAACGGTTGAGAATTTTGTGTGTGTGAGCATGTACATATGCACACACAATTTAAAGCATGGTGTAAATCTTGTGAGCGACTTCTATTTGAAGTCGCTCCTTCACCGTCCTGCCTACCTAAGGGTGTATGGGGGGAGGGAACAAAGCATCACCAGAAACTTCCATAATAATAATTATTTTATTACTATTCAAGCACACTAATCAGCCACAAGTGAAACTACAAGAGGAGACTATAGGAGTGATATAAAGAAAGCAATCTACTATAAGTAAAAAAGCTCAAGTAATATTTTAATTTAATCTAATCTAATCTATTTTAGATTGTTAATTCTCAGTCCTCTAATTTATTATAGTGGCAAACTCCGTTCTTAACTCAAGTTGTGATAATGAATGAAATCTCACCTACGTATCGCCACAACAGTTCCTCTGCTCCTTCTATCTTACAATTACAAAACCTTGACATTTTATAGTCAAACTAATCTCCATATCAGGGTTTCTTCTTGAGGGATGGCTGTGAATTAACGCGAATGCTAGCCACAAAGTTTCCCCAAGAGGACTAATAAGAAGGTCGCGTACAGATCCGTCACAATCTAAGTCTTACAATGTAATGGGGCATAAGTTGAATGGTTATTGGAGTACCTGCTTCCGCAGGGAAGCTTAAATTCTTATCTTGATAAAATGGGGGTTACATGGGTTCAGCTTTACCTTAGCCCTTTGCTGCATTTAATGGTAGTGAGAGTTAAGGGGACAGAGATAATATCGGCGTTTTTCGATCCTCTTTCCATTTTCATTTCTACTCAAGCAACAAATTGCACATTGGCTTGCCAATACCAGTTCTTTATTGAATATTTTCAAGAATCTAAAATTCTGCCTTCAATAGAAAATTCCCGTCTTTACCACAAAGAAAATACCGTATGAGAAGTATTTCAGTACCATAGACAAATCACATCTCTTAAAAGCTGTAGTACTAATAATCTCACTATAACAATTAAAAATATGTGTAAATCAAAGGTAGAAAAAAGAAAATTTCAGTGCCCGTACAGCTTACGGGTAAACCGGTTGTGGCCAGATTTAGGTAGCCCGTACGGTATACGGACAAACGAATAAAGGGGTTAACTCAAAGCTGATGTTTGATTTCTACTTTTAAAATCTAGATACATTATTTCAAATTTGATAACTGAGTAAAGATGTGTCTAAGTATTGAAATTCTCTAAAAATATTTTTCAAAATAATATTAGCATATTGTACAGTTACTTTTAAATTAAGTAATATTTGGTTATTTTTTATATTTATTTACATTTTTGTTAATATATAATTAACACAAATATGTTGTTTTTAAAAACGTTTCTGGAAATAACAAGAGTTGACAACGGTGAGGTGTTTAAACTGATAGGTGGAAACACGTGTGATTAAGACATCACATAAATTTATCCCATCGAAATTTTTAGAGACTTTTTACTCCCTTACTTAAGACACGTTTTTTTAGAAAAACGAAAGTTTCTTTTCCACAATACTAATTCCTGAACTGCATCATTCATCTTGCAGTAGTGTGATTAATTACTTGCAATATTTACAAGTACAAGATCGCTACTTTTGAGTCATGTCTCTTAGTGACCGGTGGCCATTCGTAATGAGTGACCACTAGGGAGCCCGAGTCATTGATGCATGAATCATGGATTTTTCCTCCCCATTTGCTGACCTCCAACCCCATTTTTATTAATCCCCCAGAGACCAAATGATTTTCTACATATTCCTTCTCTCTTTGGATGCGATATGATTCTTTTTGTATGCACAGATCAGGGTGAAAATATCAGTAGAATCGGTGTATTTTACTATGTTGTTTTTCAATTACATGTGATTTTCGCAAACTGAGTGTACTAACCCATTTGTAAATTATGTATAATTTTTATAATTATTAGAACACTTAATCTCGAACTCAAAATCTTGATATTTTGTACAATTCAAATATTTTAAGTAAATAATTTACGATTTATAATTTTACAAAGCTTTATTACGAAATAGGAAAAAAGAAATTCTGGAATTCTGAAAAATATAAACGACAATGAAAGCTCTGTATTTACACAATTTATACTTAATCTTTAAAAATCTACTTAACCAATTAGCAAAATAGTTTTTAAGCAGATGATTTATAAGGAATACATGACTGATTTAAAAAAAAAAAAATTGCATTAGTACTTCTTTCTAAAAGAACAATTTCAGAAAATAGTTTGATGGTTCGAATACGAACAAAGAAATATAAAGAAAAAACTCATTTGTAGGAAAATAATAAATTGATATATATACGGTTTTTGCATTTTAACAAAGTAAAGTTAAATACAGTTATAGTTTACAGCACAGTTATAGGTACCAGCTCGCTGCAAAATTCACATTGGGCATGTAACATCTTACTGTACTATACGAAGATAATTTTATTTAGTAAGGAAAAAAAATCGAAGAAATTATTCTTTGAAAATTATTAATAATTCTATGATATATTCAGTTTACGCAATACTTTAAAAAATTTCAAATGTAAGTTCAATAATTCATTAACCTCCAAAATAAAAGAAAATTTTTGAGTATTTTTCATTTGAGTTGAGGAATTTCAGAAAAAGGTGCATTTACTAGATGTTACAAAGATGGATCATCAAGAATTTTATTTCAAGACTACCGGTTGTTAAAGATGCCAAAAACTTCATCAAATATTTTTTGTCACCCTTAAAGTGCTTTAACTAAAGGTATGAGCCGTTTACGTATAAGTAACTTAAAAAAGCCAACACACAAATAACATCACCTTTAAGCCTTGTAATTTGAGATTGTACTATTCGCTAATGTTATGATCATAAAAAGATACGAGTCCCTTAGAATGTATTAAGTACATTAGAAAATATTTCAGAATCATATTCTTATATCTTTCTTTCGCAATACTGTAAATAATTTTTATGGATTATAGACACCTTATGCATCAGAAGAGGCCCAAAAATATTTTCTAAATCAATATGCAGATAGTATTATATATTAATACGAAGAAGAAGTATTATGTATTAATACGAAGTAACGTGTTCCAAATCATGCACAATCGTCTTCAGAATCATGTAACTTAGTACTGCCCCAACCTTCTTATCGCCGCTGACCGGTCAATGTTCGATAATTTTAGCACAGTCCGCTGAATGGGAGATGGAGAACGTTGATTATTATATTTTAGATTGTTTTGATTTAATAATTTTAATTTAATTGTATTTAAGGTCTCCAACTACGTTCGGAAACTATCGTGATTTTTCAAATGCGTACAAAGGAATGTTTTTTTAATATTTAGAGTCACTTAGATTAGAATACACGTATGAAATTGTTTTAAGAATATTATACAATTAAAAATGATTTAAATGCAATATTTTGGCAAAAAAATGAAAATAGAATGATTTATTTTTCAAAAATTCTTCTTTTATGGGAAATGCTTCTGTAATAATAATATTTTGCCTATATATAGCTCAGACCTCTGTACAGAGCCTGAACTAGGATTTTTGAATTTAACTTCGAAGTGGAATTATCCATATTTTAATACATCAGAGTGGAGAAATTTTAACAGGAAAACACTGATAATTATTTCAATGGGTAGTAGCTCTGAAAATAATGTGAATTTCACAAAAGTCGTAGTTCAGGTTCTCTAGAGAAGTCTTAGCTATCAAAAGGTAAAATACTATTATTACAGAAGCATTTTTTATAAAAGGAGAACGCTTTGAAAATAGTTCATTCTAAGTTCATTTTTTGCCAAAATACTGCATTTAAATAATTTATTATTATAATAATATTCTGAAAACAATTTTATAAGTGTATTCTAATCTAAGTGACATTAAATATAAAAAAAAAAAGGAATCGCGATTGCTTTTGCAAAATTGCGGTTCCGAAAGCACTAAAACATTGCTTTAAAATAAGGGTCCAGTTTCACTAAAAAAGAATATAAAGTGATTTTACATGGAGTATTTAGAGATTTCCATAAAAAGCATCACAAACCCGAGAGAAATACAGCACATAAAATAAAATGTAAATAAAGTTCCTTGTATGACCCAAAGGTTGGAGGCTACTGATGTAACTCATCATATTTGTCATTTACACAGTTCATATAAAATTGAATTTCTTGGACTAATCTTCTTGGGACAATTGAGCTTTAAATTTGAATTACCGCGAAATCCGGCGTGTAACGCGCACTTTTAACCCAAAAAATAAGATCGAAGTTTACGGGTGTGCGTTATACGCCGGGTATAAAAATGATAGGTCCAAAAAAAAAAAAAAAAACAAGATGATTATAAAAAGTTAGACTTCTATATATATATATCTAAATATTGTTTATTTATAAGAAATGACATACCTAACGAACTTAAAGGGTTATATAGGTAAATAATATACTAGAAAATCTAGAAGTGTAATATTTTTTCCAAAATCTTGGGATAATATCTCGAATAGAAATGACTGCAAAACATAATATCACTGCACACATACATTTCAGGTTTCTTCATAAAAAAAAGGGTGTGTGTGTTATACAGTGAATATGTTAAAAATTTTAAAAATGCAAATTGAAAGTAAGGCGCGCGTTAAACACCGGTGCGTGCTATACGCCGTATATTACGGCAATAGTTTTCTTTTTCAATTGAGAAGATTAAAAATGAGTTTTCTAAACATTAACTATTAAATACGCCCTCCCCTCCCCAAACTCACCTCCTGATTTGGTGAGATCGACGAGCTTGTACTATGAAAAGGACTTGCTTGGGGAAGGGTTTTTAACCTCTCATTTAACAACATCCTTAGTAATATTTTATCTTGCTATTTTTCTCAAGCGGAATTTTTTTTCCAGGTAGACATCGGACTTAGAGAAATTATGTTCTTGCTTTGTCTCTTCACCATTTTTTTTCTCGGTATCTAATAGACCTCCTATTACACACTTCCCATGATCGACGTTTTCTGTTTGATAAGGAGTCATTAGTACTCTCGACGATAGGCTTTTGACCCTTTAATAAGGTGTTATAAAGAGACTTTTTGTTCCTTTTTCTCTCTTTTTTCCTCGATTCGTAACTTTTACTCTCTTACTTTTGGTTTTCTTGTTCTTCACCTAATCAAAGGTGATCAGAGATGATGATAACCCATAGCTTCCGCGTCCGGCGCTGTTTCTCCGTGACCGGTAATAATACCGAAAGTGGTTTCGTAGCTTTTCGTTCTTGTTTCGCAATTGTTTTGAATGTTTTGGCCGGAGTGCCAGACATCTAGCATCGTGAATAAGCGTCAATGAGAGGTGTCAGATTAATAATAGATAATTTTGCAGAAAACGTTTTTTAAGCCAATCATCAAATACAGACATATTAGTTGCTGTTAAAAGATTCACTATTTGAGTTTTTAAAAAAAATAATTTTCAGCAGATCTAACATATTTTAAGAAAAAATACGTTTATTATGAGGTGAAACTAGCAAAATGCATTGCACAATGAAATATAACAATTTTTAGTAATGTTTCAGTTGCGTAAAAAAAAAATTCTTTTATGCATTTAAATAATCAGAATAAAATTTAATTGGCGTAAAGAATTAAAGAAAGATTATTAGATAAAAGAATCAAGCATTTTTTAATCTAATAAAAGATTTTCATCCTCAATTAATAAATGAAAAATAATTCCCCTTAAAGTATTGTCAAGTAAAACAGTTTTTAAAGCTGCTATGATATCACTTTTTCTTCTTAAACAAAATTCTTAATATATTTGAAGTATTATCTTCTTATAACGTGATTCCATTCTAGTCATACTTAGAGAAAAAAATGAGTCAAACAATTATAATTTTCCCGTAAATTGACTTCTATATAGGCTACATTAACTTTATTATATATATTGTACATTATATTATACCTGATATATTTCATTGATTTCATGCTACCATTAAAATATAAAGTTTCATTAAGTTTATGCAATACGTTATATACGTATACCACACATATTCAAAACAACCATTACTTGAATTGAATCTGAAGAAATCCCAAACTTTTTTCGCCATATTGTTTTTTATTTCGTGTGTCAGAATCTTAAAAAAAAGTCAATTTTGCAGTTATTTTATTATGTTTACTTGATAATAAAAAATACTTTTTTAAAAAATGTTCACATTGATTTTATTTAGTTTCTTTCGTTTTCTTCTAATCAAATTAGTTTTCATTCATCTAATATTTTTAAATGCATATTAAACTTATTATACTTAGATTTTTCAAATGCACTGAAAATAAAATAAATCATTGGTTTAATCTGCTCTTAAAGTAATTTACCTTGAATGTAATTTATCGAACCTAGGAAAACAAATTACTTCGAAAGTTTATTTTAAAATAATTTATTCCATCTTTACCATAATAATATCTGCTTAATATTCCTATCTTGATATTCAAGGTTAAATATTCTATATCTTAAATAGAACTTTTTTGTAATACTTTGGATTATATTTATACATATACAAATAAATGGTAGATTACTAATTGCATATTTCAAGGAAAAATGCGAAATGACTTGTAAACAATTATACAACAAATAGCGTGCAAAAAGGAACATTATTGTTACAATTCCTTGAAATTATCATGTAAAGATCAGTTTTATTTTAGTTTTAAATGTCTGAGGATTATACATATGGCGTTAAAGGGAATTTTGACAAATGTGTCTGTTTTAATTAAAAAAATGTCTGTCTAAATTAGACATATATAAATCACACCTTTAAAAATAGACTAATTTAAGAATATTACCAGTTAGTTGGATAGCTCTATTATTTTTAAAATTTATTTTGTATTTGGGGGTGCAAAAATATTCATAAAACAACTTAAAATGTCAGCATTTGTAAATGTAAAGGAAAGTTGAAAAGGCTCACATAATTTTATAAACATAGTCATTCAGCATTGCATGTACGAATGTATTTGATGTTTTTTTTTATTATTGGCATATCACACGTGTAAATTGAAAAATATAATAATCGAGATAAAAGGATAAAAAAAAAAGATGAGGTGAAGATTTTTAATTAATATCTTGAATAATTTTTAAGTAATTATAAAGTAAACTCTAAGTAAAAAGCGAATGGGAAATAGCTCAGTAAAATAAATAAATAGAGCTGAATAACCTGGTAATTTCCAGGTTTATCTGTTAATAAATAAATAAATATTATCTAAAACAAATATCTAAATATTATTCAGCTGTGGAAGGCGGTTTCCACAAAACACGTTTTTAACGGATCTCTACAGAATGGAATTAACATGCCTGCCAAATTGGAAGTCTAATAGGCTCAAAAACGGAAATTTTTGTCTACGACCCGCCCCTGCAACGCCCTCCTGGGGTCATTTTTCAGAGTCCTCTATTCAACAAAATAAACATGTATACTAAATTTTAAGTCTGTAATTACAGGCTCAAAAACAAAATTTTTGTCTTTAACACTCCCTGCAACCCTCCCTTGGGAGTCGATTTCTGTAGGACTCGTCCTTGGCGGATCTCCAATCAACGAATTAAACATGGCTGACAGATATTTAATTTGTAGGTCTAATAGTTCTAAAACGGATATTTTTATCTGTAACACCCCACAACCCCACTAAAACGTCAATTTTTGCAAAATCTTTAACGGATCTCTACTGAGCTAAAGAAACATGACTGCCGAATTTCAAGTCTGTAGGTCTAATAGTTCCGGAGATCTCGTGATGAATGAGTAAGCGAATAAATGAGTGTGTGTGCGAGAATGATTCGCTTTTCTCCTATGTATAAAATACTATATTGTTATATTTGATAAATTTTACAACCAAATTAAATTTTTTATTTAAATCTAAATTACCATGATTGTTTACTTCACCAACTATGAAATTTATAATACTGTTTGAGAGAAATAATTTGAAAAATAAAGTTTAAAAAAAATACCGACTTTTATCCAATAAGTTACACAATGACACCAGCAAATTACTTCAGAAATTAGCAGTGATATCTATTCTTAACGTTGAAAAGTTTCACGATAACTTTCTCCTGTCTTATATTGTGACTGATGATTCGTAGTGATCCCAAACCTCTCATTAAAACCATCTTCCGATTAATCCAATAAAGAGCAAATCTATCTCATTACCTATCCCTTTTTCCTCCTTATCATACATTCAACAACTGAAGACTCCCTTCTTTTTTAAATGTATGCTGAAGAACTTAACTCATCTTACAATTTAAGATGCTTGCGAGAGAGCGCGAGATCTCTTTTTCTCTCCATCCTTTCACCTACCGTTTTCGTCGATACCTTGCGAGAAAATAATGAAGGTATTTTGGAACCGATATTACTCTCTGTCAAGAAACACCTGCCCCTCTTGACCCAACCCCCTTCTCCTCCCCTTCCACACCGCAGCCGGGCGAGGGGGGGGGGAGATCACCTTCACGATTGATCATTGGCACGTGAGAGTGATTCCTCTTCCCTCCATCCCTTTCCTAAGCGGCTCGGAACAAACGATATCGATTAATCATCTTAAGATATCATAAATACGATTGTAAAAATTAATTGCTATGGAGGGGGTGGGGGTAGTGCTGGTTTCCTTGGTGGGAGAAGGAGGTCTAATGCAAAGTTGTGACAATAGGAAGTGTTTTTGTTAAAAAAAATGGTTTGAAGAGTAAGGAATTGAATGTAATAACTTTTTTTTTCCAATGGGGCTGCGCATTGGTATTTTAAACCTTTGCAGACCTAGTACATTCCCCAGGAGCTGGTATAACTTTTTAGCGCTGCACCATATAGGCGATACCAATTACAGCAAGCAATTTTGACGCCCAGTTTTCTACACAGAGGGAGGCACCTAAGCTCTTGGCGATGCGAACCAGTACTAGGATTTAATTTTGCCGAGAGCATCCAAGCCAAACAGACACTCTAGGGATCTTTTGCATGCCGCATAATCCTACGACATGGCCGCTGTCGATTTTCTGCATCATGAAAATCCACCGACTTAGGCCGGGGTCGAACCCACAACCTTGGGTGCAGAAGGCCAGCGACAAACCAACCACGCCACCCAGCCGTTGAATGTAATAACAAAAATAGTTATTGAAGTAAATTTATGCATACACATACACACACATACATAACGAACATAAATGTGTACCAATGAAGAGTGTTATAGCTTTTTTAAATTTAAATTCCAATCTTTATTTTGATTACACTTCAATATGCAAAGTGGACTTTTAAGAAGAAATTTTTGGAAGTATTTCTAAAGAAATTAACACGTAGAGAGGCTGAGATGCACGCTAAATTTATCGAGGCTCTGTCTTTACATTGAAAAATTGTGGGAATTTGAAACGAGGTGTCGTCCTCGTCATGTGACCTAGAACTAAAATTACGAAGTCCTAGTGTAAATTGAAGGTGCAACGCTAATAAAAAAATCAAGTCAAATCAAATTTATGGATATTATTGTAGTGACTGTTACCTAAATAACGAAGAGAAATTTACATCAATTCATCTTCTCAAAGAGCCATAGAGGCTGAATAGTCAAGTCTTTACAAATCATTTCGTATCGTATGGCATGAATTAAAAAGATTTTGCACACATTAAAGCCTTATGTGGAGAGGTGAGAAAAATTGATAAGTTCGAGCCCAGTTATCATCCCTATCATTTGGTGTAATACTGAGAATCCTCTTTAATACACTACTACATATATAATCTTGATGCCATTCTCTTTAATTGGCAATAAAAATCGAGCGTGTTCCTCAGGTAGTATATTCTAAATCACATATACACAAATTGCTCTTTCATGTGTGTTTTTTCTAAACTACTCTAATTGGAAAACCTTTCATCTATCCCGAATTAAGAATTATTGATGCAGAGTTATAGTTTTCGATCACTGTAGGTATAATCTAATAAATTTTTTTCGTATTTTGTGTTTATTTTATGACTTGAATCGAGAGCTTACTAGGGTTCCTGATATCAGAGCCTGTCAGGATTAATAAACTGTGCTGTTAATCTAACAAAATTAATCAAATTAAACCTGAAAATACATCAATTAAGCACATTTGAGAATGTGTACTTAAAAGAAATATTTAGGATTTCGAATTCTAAGCAAAGTTTATATTCTAATAAGTGAAATACTTCGAAATAATTACTTGCTTTTTAAAATTTTTCTTTGAAAAGGTATCTTTAAGTTTCCCTTCCTTCCTCTTGTTTTAGTTCTTAAAATAAATTTGATTTTTATCAACAATACATTAAATTTTTTAAAAATAAAAATAATCAAGATAACAGTAAACATTAATGACATTAATAATTTCTGTGTGGATATAATGGGTAAAGCATTAGGTTCGCTTAGAATGCGATAAGATTATTTACCACCTGATAAAACTCATCTAAAATTTAAAATTAGATTTTAAACCTATTTATTGGAATCGGAAGAATCCCTTGAATTTTCTTAGGCATAAACTTATATAGAACTTTAGCACTTTTATTTTGAGATTGAACACAAAATAAAACAAGTTTATCAGAAAAAAAATCTCTCCATATATTTATCCCATAAGACTTCTTGGAACATTGAAAAGATATATACCGAAACGTATATTCCCTTAGTTTCATCGCTTAAGTTATGAAAGACTGAAAAAAAAAATGTGACGCCCTTTGTGAAGGAAGAATGCATGCCTTGTCAAGCTAACTGAATAGGCTTTTGTTTCTTTTAAAGTTAAAATCTTACTTCAAAGCATTAGTGAATCATCGCTTGGTCGTGGGTTGAAAAACGCTGACGCATGGGGTAATTTAAATGCGTAGAAACAGCCCTATATATTAAGTGTAAAACTACAAGACATAAAAAAAATTCTTTATTTGAATTATTTTATGTCGACTGATAAACACTATGAACTGATATACCATGAAAAATTTTAAATATAAAGAATATTAGAGATAATGGAGAATGGGAACCAATTTCAAAATATTTCTTTGCTAGAGTTGTGTGGCCGTGGCAGTGGTGTGGTCATGATCGCGAACTCGTGTCCTGTATTGTCGAATCGCAGGTTCGAAACCTAATGTCACTGAAGACCCATCACGTAAAAGGGCCGATGCGTTAAATTTGTCTCGGCTCAAAGTCTTTCTGTTGCCTCAGTATGGGGAAGTTCAGAGAGGAAAAGGAATGCTAGCTCAGTTATCTTCGTTCCCTTGACCGTGGTTCATGATTACGAAGTCCGTTGCCAATAGCTCTCGTGTTTCTTGACAGAGAGACGTAAATCAAAGTCAGTAGACTTGAATTGCAAGGCATATTAGACTTAAATATGAGGAAATAACACATTATAGGAAAAAGTCATTAAAAATTTTAACAATAAACTACTTTAGCATCTGATACCAATAAATTACATTTCTCCTGATAAATTCAAAAAAGTTAATTTTGAATGCAGTGGGTAATTCGAATGCTGATCTCTAAATCATTGAAAAAGTACAAAAATTCTTTAAGAATCTTGGTAACATATTTTTTCATTGTTATTACGTCTATAGAATGAAATAAAGCCTCATACCAGCAAAACCATTAAACATTTATCAAATGTAGTGGCAGAAGGGAAAAAATATTTTTAGTTAAGTGCCTGAATTTTTAAAAAGGCCACCTGTGTATTCCTTGAAATTTTTTTCCTCGTTTCCTGAAACGTTTTTCTCGAAAGTTTACACTGGATCAATTAAGAGATTTATAAAAAGAAACGAGGTTATAGAAGGAAGTGAAGTCCGATGCTTCCTATACTATACAACTAAGTTTTCCGCCTTGTTTCCACTTTTTTCGTGATCCTCAGAATAAACCAGAGTAACCACTTCAAATAATTGACCTATTTTGGAAGTTTATAGGTAATGTCTCCGACATTCCGTTTTGAATGTGGGTTTTATTATAAATATTGTAAATAAAAACTAATTTTTTTTGCTTATTGCTATAGTCTTACAAAAGATGGAGGAAAACAAATAAAATGATTATTAGCAGCCGTTTTTCTAATTTTTAAAATAAAAGTATCAATGATTTCAAAAATTCATAAAAAATAAACGCATTAAAATTTTTTTTCAGAATAAAAACATAATTAATAAGTTTATAGATTGTTTTGTAAACGTCGTATTTTGAGGATACACGAGAAAATGGAACTTGTAATTCTGAACTTCGGTCAAGTGACGAGGATGACACCTGAACTGACACATTACTCTCCAAACTACCATACTAAGGTTGAATGAAAAAGACCATTGGCCAACTTTGAGTCATATTAAAGGCATTAAAAAAGCTTGAAGTAGTCTTTGAAAAAGGATTATTAAGATTGAAATTTTTCATTTGAGATATTTCGATTTGTGATGTTTCCTTATTAAGAGTAAATGAAAAATAAATAAAAAATAAAAAACTTATATGAAATAAAATAATGGCTAGACATTTTAAAGAAAAATTAGATTAGCATTTATTGAGAATCATCAAACAAACGTTACGGAACGAGACTATTCCATTTGTTTCCCGATGCCATTAAATTTCACTCTTTTGAGACAAATAGATATTAACACATTCATGCTTATACTCAAAATCAAAAGCAATTTTGATAAAATCTTTTCTGAAATATAACAATTTTTTTCCAAACAAATTAATCAGTTCTAAAATTATATTTATCTATTAAGATGTGTATACATTCAAATCTCAAACGTTAGTTGAAATTGTTTCACAATGAATTTCCAGCGATTCATGTGAAAGAAAGTAACCGTCAGCCGTTACTTGTCGGATACCAGTGCGTACTGTAAAAGTTCACGGGCAGACAAAAAAAAACCCACCTAATTGCACTTGATGCCATTTCAATATGAACTGCAAACTCCCCCCTCCCCTAGTTTGTTGGAAAACCAATAAAAGATGGTTCACTGTGAATCGGTTTGCTATTAGTTCATTTAGGGTATAAAGGAGCTTATACATCTACGAGCTCTGCACCTTTATCAAATGAATCAGTTGTACACAATTTCTGACACACTTTAAATTCCATATCTGAAACGCACATTCAACGATACAAATCAAATGCTTATAAAAACAACTTTTTAAGGCATTTAAAGCAGTAACACTTGCTGTTTTTCATCCATTCATTTAAGAAAGATGAGGAAACCTTTAAATATATTCCGGTTCTTAAAATATAATAGATTTTTATTTACTAAGTTTTATTTTAAAAAATAAACATTCAATAATAAAATAACAATTAACACGGTTTTTTCTTCATATTTCTTCTAAAAATAGAGCTATTAATTGGTTAATCAACGCATGTCAACTGTTAAATGCACTGCAACGAAAGTCAAATAAAATCGCTTTCCTAATAAGCGTCGTGTGTGCACGGAGACGCGCAGGTATCCCTTACCCAATATCACTCAACTCTGCAACCAAGGCGATCTCTCGCATGCATCTGTATCGGAGAACAAATCACGGGTAAAATTTGCCCTCTTACCCATCCCAGCAGGTTTCGACAACTATAGAATTAACCCCCTCTTTCATAAAAGCTCGCAGATTATCACCCCTCCCTCCTTTTCTCTAGGGCAGATGGGGAAGAGGAAAGAAGTGACGTCATGGTCCAAGTTCATGTTTTATACATCGGGGAGGTAGATCTTCATTGAGTATGCAAATCGCTTTAGGCGGGGGTGGCCTGACATTTTGTTCCTAAAGCGCGGAGGCACGAGCGTAGTTTTATCTATTTTTATTTGAATCCGATGGTCGTGGTTCGTCTGCTGCCTTCCCCTCCCATCCTCTTCTTCGAATGGTGTAGGGGTTGGGGAAGCATGTTTGTGATGGTGATTTTAGGACCGTATGTATTGTGTCCATAAGAATAATGTTGTGATTTGTTTCTGACGTGACGTTTGTTAGATTTGAAAAGAATTACGTTAAGTAGAAGTTCTGGGTTTGTCAGGCGGATATTAAAAACTGTTTATCTAAAGGATTTTCGGTGTGAAAACATTATACTCTCACGATTTCGTTACAAAATTTCATGCTCAATAATGGGATTTTATTTTATTGTCGATTGTAATTTTAAGTATTTAAAAGATGTTTTGTTATTTATATAAATTTTCAACGTAAATGTGCATCTTCAATCAAAAAATAAAATGTGACTTCCGATCAATAGAAACATTACTTAAAAGGGATATATAAAACCTTTTCCCTCTTTTTTTCAATTGTAAGAAGCTGTTCCTATAAGATAGAGGCCTATATATATATATATAAATAAGTTCACATCCTATTTTTTAGCATGCTTCTTTTAGCAGCTTCTAAAAGAATAGTAGCATTATTTTATTTGATGGGCAGTTTTTCCCTTGATCTATCAAATAAATTTAAACTATTTCTGTTGCAAATTTCAAATTGCTTCACTTTCTCTATCTAAGCAAATAATTATTTAATTTTGTAAACTTTGTAGGTGAAGTATTTATGCAGTACAAAAGTAGAATACTGGTCTCTTCTTATGGGAAAACTAAGACTATAATTTCTGTATTATTTTGTAGTATTGCTCTGGTAATTATTGAAAATTGGGATTAAGAATAAAAAAACAATGATAAACTTCTTTTGACTCAATAATATATATTAATGCATGTGGAAAATTTGGCATTATTATTTTCTAAAAGTTTAAATTTTAAAACATTTAAAGTTTCTTGAACATTAAGATATTTTAGAACTTCGCTATGTATAAAAATATTTTTTAAAAATAAAATAAACTTCGGAAAAGGGGGATAGATTTTCCCTTATTTTCACTTTAAACGTGTAATTGAAATTGATTTAGGAGTTTTAGAGAGTATAATTTTTAAAAAAATATATAGAAATACAAGGATTCTGAACAACCATATTTCACTTGACTACATTTCTTTCGTGGGACCCTGCAGTTTTTTTTAATCCTATCTTTACCACTGAGCTTCTTTATCTGCAACAAATATAGCGTTTGATATAAAATAAACAAAAGAGCAAATTTTAAATTTCAAATAATTTAAAAAATAATTTTAAAAAAAATCAACGGAACAAACAGGAGAATTATTTTAATCTTACTAAATATCTTATAAAATAACTTTCGATTCATTTCATATTTGGTCTATCTACCTATTTATCAAACCGTCATATAATATGCCTAATAACCTACATTTTCCCTTTCAGTTTCTTCATCCAGCTCTCCACTGGATTCTCCTGAATTTGAAGAATCTTTGGGTGATCCAACTAACAGTCCACAAGGAGCAATGGATGGTGACTCAAGTGTAGAACGATACCGCGATGTGGTCAGTGGAGGATCCGGTGCCAACAGCCCACACAACACCACTACCGCCAATAGTAGTGCCCCAGAGGACTTGGCTCCTATAGATTGCTTAGGCTCTGTGGGGCCCACTGGCCCCTCATCCAACGACGAAGGGGCCGGGGGTGCTAAGAGACGTGGTCCTCGAACCACTATTAAAGCAAAACAATTAGAGACATTGAAAGCTGCGTTTGCTGCTACGCCGAAGCCTACAAGACATATAAGAGAGCAATTGGCCCAAGAGACGGGGCTCAATATGCGAGTCATTCAGGTAAGAGATCATTTGAATTGAGGAAAATCTTGAAGAATTTTTTTTATTGAATCCGAAAATTATTTAGTGCTGTGCATTTTAAAATAAGCAGTTTAATTTCGATTAATATGAAGAAAAAAAAAAGGTTTTAAGATTTACAAAAACACATCTTATATACGCCGCCCATCTGGTCTAGTGATTATTGACGCTGACTACGGTACCGTGGGTTCGAATCCCGGAGAAGGCAAGGATATTTGTAAATGGCATTTTTCGCGGCATGGGGGATACTCTGAATAGCTGTCGAGCCGCAAATCCTCTCGTGAAGTTGGTGGAAGGGGAAGAGAGGTGAGAAGCGCTTCACCACCCCAGGGTGTTCTCTCTCGAAATTGGGGTGGAACCAAGCAAAATCGTACAGTCACCTGCATGGTGCTCAAAGCTTAGGCTAACGACAGGCGTAAAATCTAGCCCCTAGCCGCGATGAATTTCGTGGATCTTGATCTGATGTTACTATCGATCAGGTGGCATGAGTAGCAACAACAACACATCTTATATAGAGGTACAGTTTAGTATCTTTTCATGGCAGTAATATAAAATTTGAATTTACAGCTATGGAAGTCGCAAGTATTATTAATATTATGCTAACTTTTTTCCCGAGTCTTTAAGATCTATCTAAAAGAGAGAAAATTGCAAATGTAATTTTTCTCTTTGTAGATATGACGCATGAAGACTTTGCAAACAACTCTTTGGATCAAAAGTAGAAATTAAAAGAATTTGTAGCAAGTAGGGACATGAGGTTAGGTCGGGGTTATAAATTTTTTTTTTAACCGGAACCTACTTATACGGAAAAGATACTCTATAATATAGAAAAGAAAAGAAAAATATATACTGTAAAAAATTTTTTTTTTCAATTTAATACTGCCACAAAGGGGCTGAATTTTTGAAAGAATGTAAAAAGATTTAATTTTGGTTAGAGATTTTAGACTCAAAATTAATATTTTTCTTCAATATAAATAACCAATTGATTTGTGATTACTGAGCAGTGAATAGAACAATGCCCATTGCAACATTCTAGAACCCCAATTCTCTCCCCGCCCCGTCGAATCAGTCCGACCCGAGCTTTTTTCAATCTTCCTCGTGCACTGTAATTTTTACTGAATTTTTTTTTGAAATGATATTAAAGAAGCTGTGTTAAATGTACTTGATATTTTTTTTCTTGTATTTATTTGGTAAGTATCCTTTCATCGCAATAAAGGTTAAAATGTACTAAAATATCTGAACTTCCTTATTACAAATTATTTTGACTTTTTACCACAAGAGAGAAAGCACAAATACCTAAACTTCATTCTTCTTGTGGGTGTACTTAACATAAAAATTACTCGAAGACATCTTTCCAGCATAGGTAGATTTTGAAATTCTGAAGGGGAAAAAAATCGACGCCCCCCACATACACCTCCATTTTTCCAGTTTATTTTAATAATACACACACACATTTAATTTATTATGATTTAAAACGGCAACATTTTAAAGTCATTTAATTACTACAGCATATATTTGAATATAAATAACTTATTTTTGTTGATGTTCAAGAAATTTTTACAGCAATTTCTATGTTTATAGGGGGGAAAAGTGTATATCTTACTTTTAAGGAATTAAATTTTCAATAGATACAAGAAATTCTATTTAAAATAATTATTTTATTTCAGTGATTTCCATGATAAAGTTCATTATTATTATTATTGCAGCAATCTATTTTCCCATTTTCAAAAATGCTTTAAAAATTCTTGAGGAATTACAAAGTAAAGGCTTTTAAGTACGAGGAACGAATTTACTTACATTGCTTAGCTCTTTTTGGGGGGGGGGGTGAATCTTATCTCTTAACAGGAGAAGATTCGCAGTTGCCTTTTAAGAAATAATAATTTCCAAAAAATAATAATAACAGTCATTAATAGAAATAGTTATTTAATAAAGAAAAAATGTATCGCACAAATATCTCTCCTTTTAAATGACCGTTAACAAACTACATTCTCTATACTTTTAGTTTTCTATTACTAAAGAAATAACACAAAAAGAAAGAACGATGTACTTATTTCCCCCGAACATTAAATAACCCTTCCATCATGAGCATTTATTCTTCGCAAAAAGCTTCCTGAACTTAGAACCAGAGCGCACAGTGATTGTTAAAATACGAAGAACCGGAAAACAAAGAAACGCGCCTTATGCCTTTCGCTCACACTATGTACGAATTAGCAAAGAGCGTTTTGCAAGTAAAATACGTTTTCCTTCATTTTTTAGTATCTCTATACATGTTTTTTTTTCTCTCTTTCCAGCGTGTTTTGCCTTTTCCGTGCAGTTCTTCAGAAATTTAAATATAATTCATTAAGCGAAGCAGAACGAATGCAAAACACGTATTTCAGTCCAACGATGTTAGAGGGATTTTTTTTTTACATTATTGTATTTTTTCCCCCTGTCTTTTCTCTCTCTCTCTTTTTCTCCCACGATCTGTGCTAAAAGTTTTCTATATCCGAAAAGGGAAGGAAGAAAAAGATCGAAGCCCATGTTTGGATGCGGAGAAAAAGGGGTTTTCAAAACACGCGAAGAGCTCGTCGGGGCGAGAGAGAATTTTCGGTTTTTCCAAATTCCGCTCTTCATTTCTCTCGTTTGTACTACTAGGATGAGAAGAGATTTCTTTCAAATACATGGGGAAAAGCCTAAAAATTGGAGTACATAATATCTTCTGGTATCTGCGCGTATCTTTTCAGAGTATTTTAGGAATCTCTTCGCACATTACTCCGAGATTCAAGAATATCGTTAACTGGGTTAACGTTCGGGAGAAATTACGATAAAGATTTAATCTGTGATATTTCGATATAATTTATTGATATAACATCTTTATCTTTTAAATAAAAAGATAGGGATTTATTTCAAAACTGCTTAATTTGTTGCATTTTTAACGTATACAGTAAAATCGCTCAGATAAGTAGATTCCAATGGATATTGATATTAAATACAATAACATAATTTGAATTATTAATTACCGTAAATACGGCGCATAACGCGCACCGCCGTACAACGCGCACTGATATCTTCAAGCTGCATTTTTAAATTTTAGGCATGTTCGCTGTATAACGCACACACCCTTTTTTACGAAGAAACCTGTGATGTACGAGTGCAATGGTCTTATGTTTTTTAATCATTTATTAGATGTCTTATACAAAGCTTTTGAAAAAAAAAAATAGTTTACTTCTAGAAGTTCCACTCTTGAAGTTCATAAGGTACGTCATTTCTTTAAAATAAACGGTATTTCGATATATGTAGAAGTCTAATTATCATTTTACTCATATCTTTTTATTTTTTATATCTTTAAAGCTTTCATTTTTATGCCCGGCGTATAACGCGCACCCGTTTGTTTCGATCTTATTTTTTGTGTTAAAAGTACATTTTATACACCGGATTTTACGGTAATAACCCTGAATGTTTTTATTCTGCTTCTCTTCTAAGAATGGGTTTAGATAAGGAATGTTAAGGCTTTCCATTAGGTCTCTATCTTTTTTGAAATCCCAGTGGAGGAAATCTTGCCAAGAATGTGTCGAGTTCGAATTGGCAATTTTCTTTCTATTAAGTAGGGATTTTATTTCTCTTTAGAGATTGTATTAACTTAATTTTCCCTTTCTTGCATTTTGCTTTCATCTACTCCTCTTAAATTTTTCGGCAGTGGGGTCCTACATTAGGACATTTTAAAACTCAATTTTTTCCCCCAAAAGAGTTTGTCGATGATATATTTGTATTTAAATAAATTCATTTCTAATTTTGCATCTCCCTTACGGCCGTAGTGGCCTGGAGGTCATGGTCCTAAACATGATGCCTGCGTTGCCGAGTTGAAGGTTCGAGTCTCCACGCCACTGAAAACCCCATACTGATGCATGTTAAATGTGTCGTGCCAAAGTCCCTACGTCGGCGTGGTGTGGAAGTCAGGTGAGGGAATGCTGTCTCAGGTTCCATCCTCGAAACTTGTCCACTGTTCAAAAGCTTGAGGTTCGTCGCTAATAGACCTCTCGTTGTTTTTAAAGTAAGACTTTAAACACCCTGAAGACGCTAAAGTAATTTTTCGCAACCCTATTTTGGGTCGTGATCCATGGATTGTATACCTCTAACTCACGTTTAAACTGCAAAAGAATATCCTTTTTGTGCAATTAAAGGTTTTTCATCTACTTACAAAGCTGTTTTGAGATTATTAAGAAATTCTTGCGTAGAAGGAACTAGACATTAATAGGGAAAATATCGTCAGGAAAATTGTGGATAATTCAGAACAAAACGATGAAGCGATGGGAATTTTTCTGTAGTTAAAAAATATGATATGCAAACCGATATGTAATTTATTTTAGTTAAATGATCTTCTTTTCTATTAAATGAGCATAATGCTTTTCAAGTAAAGATGTAAAAAATTAGCAACGAGGTAGCAGTATCATTCTGCAATAGGATTTCATTTCGAGTAAGAAAATAAAATTTATCATAATTTAAGGAATTAAAGAGATCAAGGAAAATAATAATTACTTGTAATTATACAAATAGATAATATTTACGAAAGGTTAAGTTTGGTATTATAAAATCATAATCTCAAGATTTTGTCAGTCTATTTAAGAGATATTTAAATGGATGTAGCATTTTATTATTACACATTCTCTTTTTCTCCTCTTTATTTTACAAAGGAATGAAAATTTACTCATAATAAATTTATTAGAAATTAAAAAAACTGAGGAAAAAAATTTCTTTAAATCAAGATGATATTGATTTTTTTTTTTTTTTTACTTTTGCAAAACTTTCTAAAGAGAGAGAGGGAAAGGGTAGAGAAATTCGTACACTATTACGAATACAAACCTGATAAGAAAAAATATGGACTGCTGTTATGTTAGTTTTTAACTAATAGTGAATAGCTATTCAGGAGCATAACGAGAAATTTGTCCAAAACTGTCCCTGTTGCGTTGGATTTAAAACAATGAATTAGTTTTATATAAACAATTTATATTTTAATCACACATATGAATAACAAAAGGAAAACAATTTTCTTCAATTTACTTTGATAATATTGAATGGATCTTTAACGTTTTAGAGAGAGAGTTAAACATCTATGTAAATTATTTTACTTTTAAACGTAGCTTATAAATAATTATTATTAACATAACAAAATGTAAATGGAAAAAAAAAAAAAACATACATTTTGCTGTAAATTCTGAATTAAAAAAAAAATATGAAAAGGCGTATGTAGAATTTTAACTCCAGCTGCAATTTTTTTCCTGACGCATAACGGCAATATTTTTTTTTTAAAGTAGAGTTGTTTTTAACCTTAAAAAAAAACCTTTTTCATGCGAGCTGTAAAATGTTAGGGAATTTTTTGACTTTTTTACTGATTCTTTGCATTCGAGTTTCTAGCAAATTTATTCTTTAATCCCCGCTGAATTTAAAGTTAAAATTGAACAAATATATAACTATAGCTATAAGGAAATTAGAAAATTCTCATTATTAGGAATGATCCCGAAAGGAATATAAATTAAATTAAGTCGACAGTATCAGACATCTATTCTTCGGAATATAATAATATACTTGAAAATATTGAATCACCTTGAAACTTCCCTGGCTATGTTATTGAATTACTTTTATTTATAAAGTTGTCTTTGTGATATAATCAATTGCTAATTTATTATTATTGTTTTTTATCTTTTTATTATTTTGAGGTATTTCATATTTTTTAAAATTATTTCCTGAATGAATTTTAAAAGAAATACATATCAAAACCTCCTACATTGTATTCTGTATACTTTTTAAATTCAAAATTTATCACTCGATTTAAAACTTTATTTTTACGGTGGAATTATATATCAGATACGTATACAGTGGGACCTCTATTTAACGAAGTCACTAAATCCCGAAAAATGTTCGTTATGTGGAAAATTCATTAAATTGAGATTCATCCTTTTACATACTTTAAAAACCATATAAAACAAATTTTTAATTAATAAGCACTACATATTATTAAAAAAAGGTAATTATTCACACTTTTTTCTTAAACTAATATCTATTTATCTTATATATCTTACCTATCAAAAGGAAATCTGCTAGGAAAACACGGAAAAAAAATGTCCAGGAATAAATACACTGTCTATTTTAACTTTAAAAATAATTTTATATTAAAATTAATGAATTTTGAGAACATTTTCTAATTTTAAGCCTACAAGTAATTTTAAGCATACATTACAAGCAAATGCTTCCTTAAATTTAATTACTGATAAAAAAAATGTTAATTTTGATTGGATGAAACACCCAGAATTACGGAAATTTTATTGCTCTCGGGAAGTTAGGCACCTGTTAATACTAGTTCAAGGAGGTCATTGATCACCATAAAATATAGTAAAAGAGAGAATAATTTGAAATGTCCAAAAATATTTTTAAAATAGACAGTTGTTGTTGTTTTTTATCCCAGAAAAAAAAACCCCAAAATCTCCAAAAAATCCAGAAATAAAAGAGGATTTCATAAGACCTCGTCAAATGTTAAACTCAAACAATTCAGAATATAACTGGGGGAGGTTTAATCAGTCTCGCACCTATGACACTATGGAAAGACTTTCCGGTCCATTTGAAAAGTAAGAGATTTGATGGGGCCACTAAAAAACGCGATAGGACTGTCTACTAATCCCTAGGAATATTAAATTGGTGACACCAACGAGGTTAAAAAGAGAGGAAAAAAATCTAATGACAAGCGAAAAATTTCATCAGATGGAAAACGTACTTTGCTATTTGGAAGTTATTTTACGAAAAAAATAGTACAATTTCTTGGCTTTAGGAAAAAGTTCTCAAAACTAAGAAATTCACAATATAGAGGTTCGTAAAATGGAGATCCAACAGTATTTCTCATCTTTAAGTGAGTAAATGACGTTTTCCTTAGTAACATTATTAATAATAATAATAAAAAGGAATCCGGATTCACAACTTTTAAATAAGTACGAACGTAACCTATTCAGTCAAAAATAGTAAAATCATGTATAAAGGAAGAAAAGGCGTCAAAGGATAAAGAAAGAACCGTCATCACGCTCCTGCAGTAGCAATAGCTTCCGAAAAAAGCAAGGTGGGGGGAAAAAATCTAAACATGCAGGTGCCCAAACGACTTCTATATCCAGTGGAAGGGTGGGATTGGGAGATAAAATAAGCAAAACAGGCGAAAAGAAAAAAATTAAAGAAATGAGAAGAAAAAAAGAAGAAGTGTGTGATGAGAGAAGACAAGACGGTGCAATAATAATCAAAAGGTGCAGCCAAAATTAACGAGATAGCAGAAGCAGTGAGATGCAAGGAGAGTTCTGCGTTTTTGAAAACTGGTTAAAAGCAGAGTCTCCATTTTCTGTTTTTCCTTGCGAGGCAGCGACCTTCGCTGGAATTAATAATAAAAAAAAAGGAGAGAAAAAATGACCACCATTTTGAAAAGCGAAGGCCATTAACTACTAGATTAATTGACCACCAATATGTTATGCTACTGTTTAGAAAAGAAAAAAAATGTTTCTAACATTCACTGTAAGTTTTATTTTATCCTCATGTTATTCAGTTTATTTATTTACGCTTGTCTCTCGACGCACGCTTAACAATGTGTAGTACTGTACTCTATATCCGGAAATACTTTTGTTCGTTCTTTTTATTTTGGAATGAAGTGTTTCATCGTTACAGAAAGCAATTGTAAAGAAATGAAAATATATTATATCAGTAAGAAATTGTCTCACAGATATTACAAACATTATTCAAAAAGATTTTGTGGCCATTTGTGAAAGGATTAATATTATTAATGGATGAATGGATAATTAAATGATAATGGACGCTTAAGTAGATAACTCAGTTCCTGTTAAAGAATATATACGTTTGGTCCTAAATTTTTTCAAATGTAGTGTAAATAACAGTCTCTTAATCTATCCTTTATAATCTATTTATTTATTTAATTGTTTCTGGCAACAGAGAGAAGGCATTTTTATTTCCTAATACGCTATTTTAGCTATTCTGATTATTAATACTGAGTGAAAGTGAACAAAGTGAAATTTCTTTCAGTAAATATGCAAATAAACAACCACATAAATGGATAACTAATCATTTCGAAGCATATTCCATAACTCTAAGCAAAAACTGGTTTGAAACACTATTTTAAAAATGTTTCTTGAGTAACCTGTTGATAAAAATTTTGTTGGGATTGATCACAAAAATAAAAAAGTCTTTGGGTAATCAGATATAGAAATTATGGATTTATATGTTCACAAGCATATTTATATCTACCTTAATTTTAACTTATATTTATCTATCTAACGCAGCGATACTCAACCTGCGGCCCGGTCATGGCCTTTTGCTCTGAGATATTCACTTATTTAAGTACAAAGTGTTAAAAATTTGGTGGGAAATTCTTTGTCAAGAAATCAAATATATCAGTTTTGCTTTTTTGTTGTTGATGTCGTACGGGTGCGAATTAATATTCTTTTTCTATTTGTAATGATTACGGTTAGTGATAACAGACAACAGTGGAGTAGCGACAATTTTATGGGTGAAACTAATTTTTAACTATCTTTTTCTTATCTTGCAATCGAAAAAAGTTCGAAGAAAATATATCGTTTCAAGGCTATTGGGAGGTTGACTAATTTGTAGTGGAAAAAAACAAACACAGATCAGTAACTGTTTGATTTGTCACGAAAGTGCTGTATTTAAAAAATACCAATAAACAGGAATAATTCAATGGCATATTTCCTCGAAGATAGGCTCAATAAATAGGCATTCTTGAATAATCTTTGCTACAGCAACAAAGTATTTTGTCAGTGGTAACAAAGACACCCTATGAAGTTTGTTATATTACATTCGTAATCATGCGAAACTGTTTACTGATGCAGAAATTGTGAAGGAGTGTTTCTTAAACGTGTCTGCTTCTAATTTAGTGTTAGTGACATAAATAAAAAATATTAAAAAATAATAATTAAATAAAGCAAAACAGGAGTTATAATATTTTGATCGATTTTCCACATTTTAAATTTTCCAATGTTATCTTGGTCTAAAAGCATTTCTCTCCACTCCCCCTTTTATCTTCATGTTGCGGCCCGCGTGAAATGGCTGACATATGTATGCGGACCAGCAGAAAAAAAGGTTGAGTACCCCTGATCTAACGTATTCACTACGATATTAAAACTTTAAAGAATTTTCGTTGAGTACTTCTGAAACTGCAGTTACACATAAATAATGAGTAAAAAATTATCAAAATTAGCCAAATTATAGGTATTACTAACACACTTCATCAATCCTGATCACCACAAAAATTAAAATACACAAATAGTACACCCTTCTTTCCTTATCTTCTTATGACACTTTTTCTTATCCTTCAGCATTTGCTTAAAATAATTAAGTCAACATTTTTTGAAATTTTTTGTTGTAAGTTTAACAATAAATGGGAACTTTTTTTTTCTTACAAAAAAAATCCTTTTTTAAAGAATTATGATGGTGGGAAATTAATCCCTTTTGTGTGTGTGTGTGTGTCAATTTGCATTCAGGTATTTATAAAGGAATATCCATTTCATTGCAATACATTACCGAATTAAGTTAATGTGTTTTTTAATACTTATCAATTAATGAAATTACTTGAATATAATACTATTTTTAGATAGTTTTGATTTATTTTATGCAATTTTTGACAGATTTTATACAAACTGCTTACACAATATTTTAAATTTCTACTAAAGCTCGGATTTTAATGACGTATCTTTTAAAGAATGTGTATAAATATGTTTCTATTAGATCATTTTCTATTTTTTTTCTCGGTCATTTTCAAGATCTGAAATTTTTTCGATTATATTTCTAAACAACTCTTACAGTTTAATATTTTTTTGTAATTCTGAATATCAAATTAGAAACCTGAATAAGTAAGAAGTAAATCAAACTGAATTATTTTACAAGAATACTTAAATTCATTAAAATACTCAGGCGAGAAGCAATTCAGTCTAAAATTGCTGGTCTTAATTTTACGCATGTTTTCTCGTTTAATGTAGCTGTAAGGTCTTTAAATAGCTTAAATTATGTTCAAAAATCTTTAACGCATTTTATAAAGCGCTATTAATTATGTTTCAAGTCATTACCACCTTGGCCCTATTAATTTTTTTAAATATGCATAATCAACTTTTTTTTCACGATTTTTTTTTTAAAAAAACTAACTATTATCCGTCAAATGTTTTTAGAATAAACATTCATCGTTCGTTTCACCCCTTCAGCAAAGTAATAAAAATTCAACTTGAAATCACGAGTTGTATGGACAACAACCTATAATCTATTAATTCACATTATGTGAACTTTGCATTTCAAATCACGACCATTGTACTGCTCACCAAACTGCAGCACGCATTGCTTTGAAAAGCCGTGAACTGTCTTTTCCATGCACTCAATGATTACTTTTGTGGGAATGTTCTCACAAGCGGGTTTAGTGGATTAATTACAAGTAGCTGCTGACATTCGCATAAAACGATGATGGAATACTGGCATTATGCACGGTGCAGAAGACACTTTTTCGATTAAGATGTGAGGAACAAGTGAAATGAAATAGCGATTGCAGGTCCCAAAAGCATTCTTCTAGTTAGTTAGGAGAAGACGTGATGAAGTTATCGGTTTGTTTGGTGCGTGCACGTTTTCTGTGAATGTCATGTTGACAGCAACAGAGGTAATGTTTTGATGAATGACTCAATTAAAAAGTCATTTCGCACTTGTGCGCATGTCACAGACGGTTCAGGAAACTGTATTGTGACGTGCAACAGTTTTAAGTTTTGCTTCTGGAATTTGTAAGTCGTGGGTCAAATTTTCTAAAGCAATGTCAATGGCCACTACTGAGACTTAAAAAAAAAAGATTGCTCCTTTTTTCCCCACCTCATCTAAATCTGAATATACATATGTGAAGTGTGTTTTGAAAAGAAAAACAGTTAGCTGTTTAGTTTTAATTCTAAAAAAAAAAAGAAACATTTGCCATCCCAAAAGGATATTTACAATATTTCTAAAACCAATAGCACCCAGTATTTTTTGGGGGTTTTGCTTAGGTTGGGTGGGTGTGCTTGGTTTGTCGCTGGCCTTCTGCACCTAAGGTTGCGGGTTCGACCCCGGCACAAGTCGGTGGATTTTCATGATGCAGAAAATCAACAGAGGCCCCCTGCCGTATGATTATATGGCATGTAAATAATCCCTAGAGGTTCTATTTGACTTTGGGTGCTCTCGGCAAAATTAAATCCTAGTACAGGTTCGCATCGTCAGAGCTCAGGTGCCTCCGTCTAGAAAGGAAACTGGGCGTCAAAATTACCAGTGGTGATTGGTATCCGCCTATAGGGTGCCGCACCAAAAAGAGATATACCAGCTTCCAGGGGATGTACTAGGTTTGCAATGGTAAAACACAAATCCGCAGCCCATTAGAAATAAAAGAAATATTTCTAGGTAATTGATAAATTTTATTCACATTATTCCTGATATGCATGAAAATATTTCTTATGCCACATGTAAATTATCAAAATTTTATAGCCCAGATTATTATAAAACTAAATCTAGGGAGAATTAAAAAAAATGAAAAGATATTCTGAAAAGATTGCATCCTAACTAGAAAATATGAAATTATTGAGACTGTAATATAAATTTCAACCTTTATAGAACAAGGGGAGGGGGCTGGGGGGGGGGAGAAAACTAACTCCTTTACTAAAAACATAAAAAGCAAACCTAAAATCTAAGAAGCAGAAAGAAAGAAAATGAGTGGCGGGATTCTAAATTTGAGAAGTCTGGATTTCCAAATTAAAAAAAAATAATAACATCAAATGTTTTCGCATATTCTACAGGATAATTTTTGCATTGAAACAATACTTTTAATTTGATAGGTGAATTAATTATTAAATTGTATATATATATTAATAGGATATGATTTTAATTTACGCCCCCCTCTGAAGCAACACGAGAGCTATTGGAGACGGATCTCGTAATTGTTAACCACGGAGGAGGCTCAAAACTCTAGCAACCCTTCCAAACTTTCACAGAGGAGAGGAGAAGAAAAACAGGACGGTAATTCATACAACGGATCTTGCGTGGCTCTATGTTTCGAAATTGCGATTCAACAATGCCGGCCATGAGTTCCCAACCATTATTATAAAATGTATTATAAAATTCATATAATGTTATACAATTACGGAATTTTTATTATGTTTAGTCAAGAAATTTATTCTTTATAGCATTGAATGTATTATTAAAAAATGCTTAGGAATACAATTTTTCTGTTAAATGATTATTTTTTCTCATTAATCTTATTAAACTATATTGCTGATAAAAGATTAGAGTCAGAGAAAGAAAGAATTCAACATTTTTTTTAATTTTATTATTTTAGTCACAAATATTATTCCTCCAAGCATATTAAATAACAAATTGAATTTAACGAATTAAAAATTTATTTAATTATGCTTTTTAAATTTAAAAAAAAAGTTAACTACTAAAATTCAGGTTAAAAATAAATAAGGGAATATATTATCTTGAACTCATTTATTATATTCTACTAACTTTTAGTATTTCGTCTTTTAAAAAGTAATTTTTTTGCTGTATAACGATAGTTTATCTTTGAGTATGAAACTCTTCAAGAATAGAATTTAGGGGTTTTAAATAATTGAAATCACAAATAATATTTTGATAACATAATTTTTCACTGTTTAAATATTTAAGTAAACAATTTTGTCATCATCGCTATTATTTATTCACGCTCGGATTAACAATAACATAAATATTTTTTTAATTCGCAGTTTGTCAATTTTATTATTTATTTATTCATAAATATTAAACTAATAGCTGATTTAATCAATTACATAAATATTAACGTAACTCTGTATTATAAAATTTTTACAAAAATATTTCTATGCATACCAGAATTGAATTAGCTACTTTGTATTATTGATATTTATATAAATTATAACTTAAAATGACTTAAGTTAAAGGGCATTATCACATATAGTCTATTTTTAAATGGAATAAATGCTTGTATTTAATAAAATGTAATTTGTATTGCAACATCATTACGTTATATATATTCGAAACTTTATTCAACGATAAATAAACCCCGAAAACATCTTTTTATTATTTTGCATCAGAAAAAATTAGATTTTCTTTTCAAATGACGTATCCTTTTTGTCCGGCTTTTCTTGTTTACAACAAATTTCAACGGGAAAGAGTGAAGACCGTTATTAGACTTTGCAGGTGCAGATGAGTCATGAGTGTAACCTGTCGTGTGAGTTTTAAATAGGACAGGAAAACCCTTTTTATCTCATACCAATTCACAACGAAGGAGATATTTTTAAGATTTTAACGATAATGGAGCATTGCCTATGGAGGATAGAATGCCTATTTATGCAACTGAAGTTAAGTAATTTGTTGATTTGTCATAGGTTGAATAGTGATTTTTATTCAGAAACTAATAATGAAACTCGTATCAAAACTGTTAAGTTTCCTAATGTTTCACATTGTTTGGAAACTGTGAAAACATACCTCTCTCTTATGCAGCAGGACGTAAATGATGCAGTATTTTCTTCTCTGCATAAAATCGAAAAAGAACTCTTTCAAGTAAGGAATTAAAAAGATTTACAGATACAGATTAATTAGTATTTTAAAATTTCCAATTAACACACTCTGTTGTGTAATAATTCACTAATAGTATTTAATAAAAAGTGTATTAGAAAGTTTTATTAAAGGTACACTTTTAATAAAAAGTGTGTAATTTCTTACTATGGATATTTTTTGTGCAGTTGCTTATAGAATTTCTAATTTTAAGTGCAAAAAAAACAAACAAAAAAAAAAATTTTTTTTTGGATCCTGATATAATGAATAACCCCGATTTAACAAACAAAATGCTCCATCTTGATGAATTCGTTAAATCGGAATCCGAATGTATATATATTTGTGTATGTGTATAAGAAAGGAAAGAGAAGCCACAAAGCAATAAGCAATTACCGAATAATTACGAGCAGTTATCAAAAACAAAACGCGAGTAGAAAAGTACATAACATGTAAATAAATAATGAGAATAATTAAATTATTGAGAAACGCAAAAAAACTTCAAGCTTTTTTTTACTTCCTTATTTTATATTTCCACTTCATTGCCTCATTAAATTTGATTCATAAAAAATATCTAGTTATACGATTTCTCAAACTCACGCATTTAAAGCCAACGCTAACTTTAAAGAGAAATGAAAAATTATAAATAAAAAGAGAAAGGAAAATTAGAGTTCAAGAATAAAAAAAAAGATTTTTTTTTTCATTCTATTCCTTTATCCGTAGTACTTCTCTTTATTTTGTCACAATTTGAGTGGCAATGTCGTGTAACGCCTCCTGGCGGGGATCGGGTGTGGCGAGTGTTCGTGCGTTGTCATTTATGGACGTCCGGGCTGCAATTTGCACCTAAATTTAATATCACGTTTGGAGTTTTTAAGTGCCACCTTTGCGTTTGGGGGTAGGAACCGGTACACAGCTACTAATTTTGAGATAAACCGCCGAAAACGTAGGTGTGAAACGCGGTGAACGTTAGCGTGCGAAGAATAACGTTAGAATATAGTGGTAAAAGCAGGTTGTGATGTAATATTTGCTGTTTTTTTTATTATATTGCGGTCGGGTTGTTGGCACCTGTCCGTAATAGGAGAATGCAGTGGCTATGATTAGCTGCGAGTCTATGAGCCACAGTATTTTTCGACAACGTTAAGTAACGATGGAAAACATGTTTCTTTTTCTACGGGAGAAACTTTTTTTAATGTAAATTATAGACTTTTACGAATTATAGTAGTTACGGGGGAAAATAAGCTTTTCTCATATAACCGGTATTATTTAAAAATACTATATGTTTTGATTTTTTGCAGAGCGGTAAGGGATCAAAGTTAAGTACAAAAAATCATAAGATTGATAAATATTTTTTGTAATTTTTGTTTGTTTGGCTATTTATTTTCTGCATAACGTATAATATACAGTTATATACATATTAGAATAAACTGAAATATCTAAAATAAAATTTATTTTGTAAAATTTTTAAAATCATTTGATTTATAACTTTTTATGGGGCAAAATAATTTTCGTATAATTCTATTTTTTAGAATTTGAATAAAAGCCTGAACACTGTAACCGAATTTAAACTTGTTCAATAATAATAATTTGGTTTCTTGAAAAATTCACTGTAAAATTTTAAACATTACAAAATGTTTATTAGTAACTATTACATTTATTTAAAAAGTAAGAATTGTTTTTAAGACTAAGGTTATGATAAGAATTATGACAATTTACCTTTAGAATAAAATAAAACATAAAACTGAAATTGCTAGTAAAATAAAACCTAAGAGCCTAAATTTTCACATAAAAGGTATGATTGTAATATAAATTAGGCACTTAACGCTATAAAAATTACATAGATATTTTCAAAAATAGGTTTTCACTTTGTTCATGATTTTACCATACTATATTTAATTTTCATTTTATATATTTTCCATACAATATGGTGGCCGTGGAACCCTGGTGATCACAGTAAGGGACTCGTGGCTGGCAGGTCATGAGTTCGAGCCTAGTATTGCTGAAGGCCCACCATGCAGAAGGGTCCGATGTATGTTGAATATGTTGGAGATCAATCGTCCTCCCTTTGGTGTGGTGTGGAAGTTAGGAGACAGCTCAAATGTCGTCCTCGTCAGTTGACCATGGTTCAAAATTACGAGGTCCGTCACCAAAAGCTCTCGTGTAGCTGAATAATGCGACATTAATAATCACTCACTCCATATATACATAGAAAATTCGCTATCGCAAATGTAAACGTTTGAATTTTTTTTAAATACTTATTTAAACACCGATGAAATGCTAACTTTGTATAAGAATTGAGTAGTTTTAATAAAAAAAAAACAAATACCCCGTGTAGTCAAAACACATGAAAAAAAAAACGTATTTCCCCATACAAAAATATAGTAAAAAATTCAAAATAAATACAAGTTTCAAAATTATAAGAATAAAATATTTTGAGATATTTGTAGAAAATTTCGGTGTTTTTGCCTCATGTAGTAATAATTTTAGCAAATTAGAACTCAAATGAGGATACAACTATATTTTAATTCATATATTCTCTTACAGTAATTTATAGCCACGGTAGCTGAGTGGTTGGCTGTATTTTTGTAGGGTCGCCGGTTGGAGTCCTGGTGCCACTTTACACTTAGGGAATGTTCATGGGATTCATGAAAGTTAATATTGAGGATATGTTAAGATATTGAGTTTCAAAATCTTTACTTGGGTGAGGTGTGGAAGTTTGAAGCGTGGGGTGCCAGCAACGACCCGTGGGGGAGGACATAACCTGAGGGCAAGTGACGACCTTATCACTTAAACAAGGTTCAAAGTTAAGAGGTCCGTCGCCAATAGCGCTCGTATAGCTCCAAAATGCAATGTAAATAAGCAATCAATTGTAACAATTTAAAATTGAATATAAGTACATTTGCTTTTTTTATTAGGATTTCTCTTTAACAAGTTAACAGATTGACAAAGCGATACACAAACAAAATCAACCCTATGAGTTGTTCATTTTATTTAAATCAGGTGAATCAGAATCGGAATTTTAAAATGCATTAAGCAACATGTAGTTGTTTCCATAAACATGCAGCGACTCCAAATAGAGATGGCTTATTGTATGTATAACGTGCATCATAAAATAAAACGCCATTTAAATGAGGATACCATCCAAAAAACGGTCGTTCTTTATCATTCAATAAATACGCACACACTCCCTGCCCTCCCATCGTTCCTCCTTTCTCTTTTTCCCTTTGCACCCATTTGCTCAAAAATAAATCAAAATCATGAAAAAGTGACTACCAAAATCCGAACCATACTTTTCTCAACGGTCTGTATGTAAATAAATCACCTTTCTTCTGTAGTTTCCTCCCCAATCTGTATACCTCCACAAAATTCACGACTAGCAAATAAAAAGAGGAGTTGGAAAAAAAAACATGGAAGGAAAAAAAAAATTGAGGCAATGAGATTTTTGCGTGCAACGCTTTATCGTTCGAACTCGCGTATATATTCACTGGTATTGTTGCTGTCCCCCATTCCCCTTCCCTTCAAGTGTTTTAGTTCAAACGTGCAAAAACTTCTGGGAGGTAAAAAGAAAAAAAAAATTGTTTAAAAAATGCATTTAGTTTGAACACGTGACACATTACAAACGTTGTAAGCTTTTTGTAATATTTTTAGAATGATTTCTTGTTTTATTTCGTTGTTCTTTTTTTTTTTTAATTCTATTTGTGTGGAATTTTTTGCTCTTTTTTTTTTTTTTTTCATTTTTCGAAGTTTTCTTGGTTGTAAATTATTTTTGGAGTTGAAAGAATGTGTGTAGGAATTATTTCAGGGGATGCATTTTTTTTTTAAACAAAAACAAAGCAAATTTAATATTTATTATTTTGTAACGATTCGTTTGCTACCTTTTCTTGCACTCTTAATGTATTGAAAAGATTAAATAATAGTTTAATTATTGTTTCTATGCATTTACTTGATTTAAAAAAATGAAATTCGCCTGCACTTTTTATTATTTTACTGAGATTTGTTCACAATAATAATAAAAAAAATCTCTGTAGAATCAATTGAGTCAACCAAATTCATAAATATTTTATATTAATTTCTAAAACACATAAGATCTTATTCTGGAATTAAAGGAAAAATAGTTTTTGTGTCAGATCCATTTAGAAGTTTTTCTTTATTGAAAACTGTCTAAGAATGAATTTGAACGATTTCTGAAAAAAAGTTTAATATCTTTACAAAAATCTTTTAATTTTTAATATTTTTTTTAAAAAAAGATCTATTTTTTATTTATTTATTTTTATTAGTTATGAATTAAAATAAAAGTATGTTTCTTCCAATTACATTTTTCAAAATGTAAATCATTGATAAGATTATAAACCGATGGTTCAAAGTTAAATCAATTGAATACAAAAAATTCTTATGGGGATCAGTGCTTCCATGAACTTATATTGCGAATCTAAAAAAAAATTTTCTTCCCCCTTGACTTTTATGATATGAATATTGTTTTTTTTAATTCTTAAGAAATACTTCCGAAATACTTAAATACTTTAATATCATTTAATTTACGCTTAAATAATTTAGCAGTAAAAAAGTTTTTGAGATATTTACATATGTACATGTTCTTGAAAATTGAATTTCTTAAGTAAATTCCTAATAATTTTTTTACATTTCCAGTTACTAACAGCTCTAGCGCAGTTTTAAGTTCGTCTTTAACAAAATAATCATTCAATTATAATAATTTAAAATTTTGTTTAAACGTAATAAAATTTTTAAAATATTGTCTTTTTAAAGGTTATTTTCATAACATTTTGCTTGTTCCATTCGGTGCATTATCTTAATTTTATAAAATATCTTACTGTGAACATCCTTTAATATTTTATTACTGGTTACATAAATTACTAAAATTGCTCAGATATAAGAATTCATTTCATGATATAAATTAGTGTAAGTTAAATGAACAATAACCAATTTATTCAAATTTATCTCTATGTTTTTTGTTTCATTTATTTATTGTTATTATTACTCTGGAATACTATTTTTTTTATATATTTCGAAATTTTTTTTTCAAAAAGGGAAAATAGTAATTTTGTTTTTTATTTAAATTGCATTCAACTATTTAATGTTATACTTTCTGTGAAAGTGCATAATTATTTTTCAAGCAATAAATAACGCCTGAAAACTTCTTTCATTAACCGAGATTACAAATAACATTTTTTTAAATATATATAAATCTAAATATATTTAAGTATATTAAGTATATTTTATAATTTAAATATATTTAAATATATATTGATCATTAAAATTTAAAAAAATTCTAGAACAAGGGTTATTCTTTTTTTATTCTTAAATTTTATTGTTTCGTTCTGTATTCTTACTTTGAAAAAACTTGGTAATACTATCCAATGTCTTTTGATTTGAATAAAAAATAATGATTTATTTTCCTTTTCAGTAATTTAATCATTATTCGACAAATCCCTAAATGTACGAATCTAAGAAATGTGCTAAAAAAATTTATCTAGTTTAACCATAAAAAAAAAAAAAAAAATCTTAAATTATTTAAGGATTTCTCTTAAGAAATTTCTTTTTTTTTTTTTAATGATTCAAATAAGCAAAAAATTTTATTAAAATTTAGATAAATGATCATTATACTCATTAACTCTTCTATTTTATTTTATTTATTATTTGATAATTTTTTTTTATATCAAAGCACTTTGAATAAAATTTAAAATAAGGTTAAAAGTTTCTTTTTTACCAATAATTTTTTTCGAAGTTATTTCCATCACTAAATAAAATAAATTGAGTATAGTCGAAACCAGTGATTTCTCACGCATTTAAAGGTTTCAATTATTATCTTTTATTACAAGAAATAATAAAGAAAAAAAATTATTAAGAAGTCTCAACACATCACAAATCGGACAGAATGAAAAAAAAGAGGGGGGGGGGAGGTGCAATGGAGCATTTTAAACAGATTCCTGTTCAGACACAGAGGAGAGAGAGAATTAGCATTGGGCAAATCTCATCCACACCGGACAACCACTGAGGCGTCGAAAAAGAAATTTACCAAAAGATGGATTACCGGGTTTAAAAAACAAAGAAATATCCCATTCTACTATCGTGAAACAACCTACCCCCTGTGTGTTGGAACCTAAAAAAAGCAGCAAAAGATCTCCACAACAAAAGGAACCCCTGCCATCCTTCTGAAAGAGACAGTCTAAGGAAAAGAATTCTTAATTGATGTAGCGTCGTGTTGCCAGAGGTCAGCTTCAACCTACTTGCTAGAAAGGTGGGCCGCCCCTTTCTGGGCTCTCGTTCCCACGGCCGATACCCGTGGGTGGATCTTTCTGCCCTGTTTTAAGAGAGAATTTTTTTTCTTTTACTTTTTTTTTCTTTCGTTCCTTCTACAATATGAAATTCGGGAGAGTCAAGCCCTGTGACCTTCCGGTTACTGGTCTTCTTCATGTGACTTCTTAGAGCTTGAGTTGTGGTGATGCATGCTGAGCAGATGAGATGTGATGAGAGTAATGTTTTTATCGAAGAAATAATTCTGAAGGATTTAAGATGATACTTGATAACTTATGAATAGGATTTGTATAGTATGGTAAAATTATTAAGAGCTTTGCAAATGAATGTAATCGACAAATTCGTTTTAAATTTTAAAAATTTGTTTTAAATGTGATCTATTTGAGTGTGACTTCATCCTAAGAAAGAAAAAAAAATTAAAGAAATTTCTAGGGTTATAAAAATACCTTAAAAGAATGTCTTCTTACAGTTCAAAAGAGGATCCACACTTTGTATTTTTATCTAACCGTAAAAAGTGCTAAAATATTAATATTATAATTTGACTTTTCAATATACTACACTTTTTGCGGATAGGGGTTAGACCTTTTGCTTTTCCTACAATAGGCTCCATATTTTGATTCTTTTTCTTTTCACCCTAATTCTAAACAAAAATTTAGAACTTTTTTCTTTATTAAAATGAAAAATTGCATACTGAATACTTCAGAATGTTATGGAAACTGTATAAAAAAATGGGAGAATAAATGTTGCAGAAATTGTATTAATGCATAAGCATTTTTTTTTCGCCTTGGGAAGTATTTTGATGAGAATACTATCATCTCAGAAGCTTTTAAAATGGCAAGAAGATACAGTTTCAAATATCTGTCTGTATATGGAATGCACTTATGTCAGTGATATTCTTAGAATTATTCATACTAAAAATTCCTTTATTCTTTCTCCTGTTTATTCTCTCCCCTCTGAATGATTATTTTGAAAGATGCCATGCAAATTTTAAATGACTAGAGCAGCTTACATAATGGATTATTATTATTATCGAACTGTTGTTTTTTTCTGATTAGACGAGAATTGACAGTTTTTTAAAACCTACATTTTATTCTCAAATTTCGTCATTGCATCATTCAAAGATTTTGAAGTTCCTGAAATCAGTTGTATTTTGCATTTACAATCTCTTATTACCCTCGACAGTTTTTAATGAATTAGTTTCCAGTCTCACAACTTAACAGCCTACAGTCTAATAAGACTCTAGTCTGTGAACTCAACCAATTAACTGGCTAGATTCCTGATTCTTTTATAAAAAAGACTTAATCATTTGTTAAGCTTTTTTTAAATTTAATCAAGGGGAATTTTCAGTTTTTCCCTTCTGAGATTTTACATTTGACCTCTGATTTCGGTTTGTTTAAATCTCAATTCCTTTTCCTTTTTGTGAAAATTTTAATTTTGCAGCTTCTATTGTGTTTTAGTACTCTATCATTAGCTTCCCATTTCAAAATGACAAAAATATTCTCTGTTTATGCTGTTATATAACGTAGTTGCTGTTATGGATGCTTCTACCAGGAATTTAAAATAATCTGTCTAAGCAACCAATGTGCAAATTCGTTCTGTTGTGGTTATCCATCAGTCATCATAATTTTTCTTGAAACTTCAAAATAAAGTGTTTTGGACCATTTCCAAAATTTAAAGCTTTATTCATCTCCATAAATAATTTGTAAAATGGTTCTAGTCAGACTTTTCGTACCAAGCATTTTTAAAAGCTTCTATTAATAACAATTTAGAATTATTACTTTATTTTATTAGAATTTTTAATGCATTTGTCAAAAATAAGGAATTAAACTATTTGAGCATTCAAAACTACACATAGATTACAATCTCGTGCAATAATGTTTATCACGATATGTTAAAAGTTAATCTACCTCGTGATACAAGAAAAAGTGAACTCTTAAACTTTTCAGAACCGATTGTACCATCACGTCTTCAAATCATTATTATGGTATCTTATTCAGAATATCTTAATATATATTTTTTTCAATGAGGTCTATTTGTGCTAGTTCTGTAAGTAAATTTCTACAACATAAATTTAATATTATAAATTACGCATAAATATTATTTTCAATTCAAGTATGATTTTATGAACTGTGATAGATAGAACATATTTATAGACAGACTTGAAACTCCTAATTAAGTTTAATGAATGATTTCGAAACAAAGGTCTGTACCTTTTAAAACTTTTATATATTTATTTGAATTGAGTTTGTGTAATTCGGGTTACTTCTTGTGCACAAACTATGAATAGAATTGTAAAAAAAAAAGATTAACATGTACATAATAAATCAGATTGACATTATTGTAAAGATGGAATTATAATGAACAGAATCTTATAAACATCTAGGGAGAGGTCTGGAATCTTTCAAGAGGGTGAATTTTATATTTTGTACGTACAATTTAAAATGCTAAAATATTGGGTAACACATTCAACAAACTTTTTTAGATATTCTCACGAAACACTGTATGCAATTTTAAAGCTCATAATTTAGATAAAAAATATAACAATTTCTGACCATAATGAATTTTTATGTCTAGAAAAAAGTAATAATTATCAGACTCATAAAAAAGAAGAAATTTATTACCCAATGATATCTTTAATTTGCAAGAAGAATCTGGTGTTTTTCATATAAAAATATTTTGTTTGCTAAGATGCAAAACCTAAAATTATAATAATTAAATTATGGGGTACTCTATTTATGTCCTAATTTTTCTTTTACTGTGTTATTCGTGATGAATATTTAGTGATACCTAGTTTTAAAATATTTAAGATTTTTTGTCATTTTTGTAGCTTTCGTGTAAATTTTCAGAAAACCTATTTAAAATAACTACTCAAAAGTTCTTTATACACAGAAAAACATTCTGGTATCACGCAACAATATAAAAATATTATACAATCCAAGATATCTAAAACTTTTTGTTAAATCTTATTTCATTTTTAATAGTGAAATAAATACAAATGCAAATATAGTTGTTGTTTTGTATGAGCAAAAACATCATTTAACACTTTTCATATAAATTTTGGGAGGGAAAAAAAGAAAAGAACCTTTTTTTCTTACTGACTAGTCTTTTCTTTTTTTTTATTACTAATTATTAATTAATTACTAACTATATAGTTTAACCACGACTTGATTTGTATTAGTTTTATAAAATCCAAACTAATTTCAAAATACTGTTTAGAATTACTACTTGTAACTGGACATCGTTCAATATAAAACGGTAAAAGTTAATGTAGTAAGTCTGATCTAAGTAACTTATAGAAAAGATCAATAACTTTTACAAAAGTTTAATTAACGAGATAATAATGAATTAATAAAGCTTTTCTGTAAGACTTTAATGGTGAAAATATATTGCAAGGAGTGAGCAAATATTATTTTTAGGTATTATAGTTTTATTGCAGTTATCACAAGCCTTTAGCATATCTTATTTTCAACATTAGAGCTAAAATGCTTAGTTTATCACTAAAAGAGTGAGGAGGCTCAATTAATAATCAAATTATACTGCATTTAAAAAAAAAAGAAACGAGCCTTACAGTAGTCGCATACGATGTGTAACATCTGACATGTTATCGTGATAAATTCGCAATAACAACTTAAATCCTGAAAAAAATTAATCGAGTATGATTGGAAATAATTTTCTATGGAATAATTATATCTTTAATGAAAATTTTATTTAATTAACACAAGGAGTAATGCAGTTTTTTTTATCAAAAATAATTATTCTTGTTCAATTTGGGGAAGAGCGGTAATGATAATTTATGATAACTAAAATATGACATATATACTTGTGTTTTCAAAGCATTTAAAAACCGTTAAAAAATAGCGTCAGTAGCAGTACCGCTGTTAGTTGTCGAAACATTTCGATTTATGTTCATTTCGAGCTTGAGTCCATCATTCAAAAAAGCTATGAGTTGCTCGGCTTCTAGAAAACTGAAAACTTTAAAATCACCACTCAAAATCATGGGAAGCGAGTGATAGTTTTTTTTAAAAAGAGCAGAACCACCTTCGGTATATGGTAAAAGTAAAAAATGCAGGAAATCTTTAATTTTTTGAACCGTTTGATTCGGAAAAATGTATACGACCACCGAAATCACTATTTGTCTATTTTTAAATAAGCATTTTGCCGCACATATGTCCCCAATGTCTTGACTAACAAAACCCAGTTCACTTGTTTGACGATACGTAATATCCATATGTCGAGCCACAACATGTGAGTTGTTCCGTTTACGATAGATCGCAACACCAGCTGCTCTGTGGCCCGGTCGTTTAAATTGTACGCAGCAATCGAAGTCAGGTATCGAAACACGTTCGTCATTGTCTAACCACGACTCTGCCTAAAGAACTTAGTTTCTTCTCTGATCCTAAAGTGAGAAAACCAAAACAAAGATCCTACGGCCTAGACCGCAGGGGGTGGGGGGTGGGGGTGGAGCCCCTCCCGAATGAAGGAGAAAAAACAGAACTTCCCTGAATAGCACGCGCTTCCCCAATTTCCTGTTACGCATTTCCGTCCCTTTTCACGAAATCACTCCCACAAATCTCCAGCAATCGATAGGAAAGATGTTATACATCAAAAATTACCATGCATAATTTTAAAAACTTCTTCCCTTAATTTACTTCACTTTTTTTTTAATTCTATTCTTTCATGAAAAGGTTAAAATTTTCAATGATTTAATACGAGTTTAAATTGGTTAAATATTTGCTATTGAGCAATAATGACCCACTTTAACCCATTAAGCACCGCCCCGAGTTTGCCCTTTCAGAATTTCTCCAAACTGAATTTTTAGACATATTTAAGCATAAATAACACAATAAAAGTATTTTTTTAAAAAAAATTTCAAAATTTTTTTTAATTCGAAAATAAAATCTTTTGATCTAGATGTGAAAATCTTGCTAATTGTAAATAAAAAATAATAATAATCAACAATTAGAGAATGAAAAATGAAGTTAAAATTTTACTTTTAATCGAAAAATAACCAGAAAAAAGTTTTAAAAAAATATAGAATTCAATGTTGCGTTTTCGCTGTGTTAAAAAAATGGTACACCAAAAGGTTACGATTACAAATATAAATTTTCTTCCTCATCAACAGGAGCAAACAAATTAACACAGCAAGGAAAAAATATGAAAGCCACGCACAAAATAGAGAAGAATTTTAGGCGAAAATCCTGAAGTTTCTTCAGAGTTTTATAAAAAGAAGATATACAAAATGTGTGTGCAATTTAATACTTTGCTTGATTGTCGAAATATATTTCTGTGAATCATTTTTATTTTTCTGAGAAACTTAGAATATACTAAATAACTCATAGTGGCTGAGTTTTTCAATGCTTTCACAGTTACAGTAATTTTAAATTAAAATTGATGTCTTTATTTTTATTTGGTAAGCATATTTAATTGAATGAAATTTCATTCATTTTAATGATAGCGATCTAAAAATATTAATCTCACAACTGCTTACTGTTATAAAAGTTATTTATAAAAATTTTCAATTATCATTATATGTAAACACAGAGACGGATCATTCTATATTTTCGTGTTAAATCTTTTCAGCCAGCATTATACATTAATTTCCGAATATCGCATGTAGAAATTATAATGTCTAAATTGAAATGCATTATTGATTACTTTCATTCCATTTCATAATAGAGTCGGCTTTCAGTTACTTCAAAGTGAGATTTTTTAATCTACTATATTAGTTCTTTTTAGTGAATTTTACTATGAGTGTGAGAATATGTTACTCTCGTTAAAAAGTTTATTACGTGTGTTAAAAATCAAGCTTGTTAATTGGATTAATTCGATAATACTATACGTATGTATAAAACCTTTTAGAAGTTATTTTTGCTACTGAAATAGTATTAAGGTAAAGGAAAAAGGTTTAAAAAAACGTTTCAGTTATTCTACAATAGATGTAACGTTAAATAAAAGTGAAAACAGAATACAGTTGTTTCTATTGAGTATCATACTTTATGGTTTCTGCAAAACACGATAAAAAATAATTGTGATAACTGTGATTATTTCTTATCTTGAAGATAAATTTCATTTATGGTAGCAAGTAAGGAGTTAAATCAGTCAAGCGTATCAAGTATGCAACAAAAAGATAGGAGAGTGGTTTTCTTCTTTTTTTATTTTCTTTAATTTTCAGAAAGTTAAGTTGTTGTCCAAAAGGATTCATTCATATCCTTGTAGAAATCGTATCACATACAAGCGAGGAAACAAAGAAACAAAGTCGTCAAAAACATTTAAATAGATCACTTCTATAATTATGCTCAAATAATCATATTTACACACATATACTCACAAACTCAGATACACGCACACGTAGATACACACAAATATATACTTAACAAGAGCAGTGGAGTACCCAGCCATCTCTTATATTATGGGGGGAATGAAGGTTTACATTCTAAAAAAAACGTAGACGAAGGAGCCGGGGTAAAGTGTATAGTAAAAGTTAAAAATTGGTTTGTCTATGGCAGAGGTAGCCAACTCGCAGCACACGTGCCACAGTGTGGCACGTTGAGTTGTAAGAGTGGCATGCGAAGATTTATTGAAAAATTAAAAACATTTTAAAAGATAAATACTAGTTTTTTTGTTTTATTGAAAATTGGTTGTGTTAGACAAAAAAATATTAAAAATTTTAAATACGCTTAATTAAATTACAATAGAAAATTATAATCTAGACAACACTTCTTCAGTGTTGTGTGCGTTGGTTTTTCGAAGGAAGTGCATTTGTGAGATTCTGAAATTTGAGGGAGCGTGTTTTCTTTTAAATATTCTGGAAGAAAACAATGAACTGCCTATTGAGTGCTTGCTTCTCAAGAATGAAGATATAGAATTCGAGATTTAGCTGTTCTATGACGTTTAAATTTAAGATTACAAAGAAAAGATTGTTCTGTTTTTCAATCCTGATTGTGAAAGCATTTTTGCTTTTCATATCCCAATTTTGAAGGCGGGGGGGGGGGGGGAGAAACTGATGCACACCTAAAACAACCCGATTTTATTAGTATCTTCGAAAACTAATCCTAATGTAGATGACTCAGTAGAAAATCTACCAATTGAAAAACCACATAAAGTACTGACTGTTTAATAATTATTTAGAAGTAAACTCAGTTTTCTTTTATACCAAACTTAACTGATTGAAATTGAAAAGGAAAAAAAATTAACAATAAAACTGAAGTTCGTACTTTTGTCTTATTTATTATGTTTTTTTAAAAAATTTCCACTTCTCAGACTTGAATAAAATATGTGCTACTTGCGTAAAAATTCCTTTATTAGGCAATAAGTAACATTTTTCAACCTTTTCATATTCTTTTGTTTGTTGGAAAAGTGGCACTCTTCACAAAAAATTGGCCACTTCTGGTCTATGGAGAGTTGAGCCCTTTTCCCCACTGCTCAAAAGTCTCACATATCTCAGAATAATATTTTTGGTATAAGCACCAACCCTAGGAGCCATCCTTGAGATTCAGAATTTAAAGTTCAATCATGAGCAACCGAATGATTAGTTTGGGCGCGAGGTTAATTATGCAAAGAATCAGCTTATTAAATCAATTCAACTTATCAATTGTCGATTTTTAGATTGATTGGGACATCTCTCTGTTGTACGAGCAGCATCAATGATGCACAATAATTGTAGAATTTTGTGCCACCTTTACACCCATTTTATTAACTTCATTTTAGCTTATGTAAATTGTAATCGTAAATCACTTAAAGAGTAATACTGTAAGTCGGGTGCAATGTTCATGTCCACTCAAGCCCACTCGGATTTTCACCGATTTGTTAAATCTCGGCTCTTTGTGCCTCGTTGACTTTGTGAGTCTGCCATCCAAGTGAAACCGAAGCGTCTCAAACCATGATCTCATACACCAGTCTTTTGAATTTTCTGCTCCATCTCCGACATGATCTCGATCTCAGAGAGGGCCGCCAGCACCGTGATTTACTGCAGTAGCAGTCAACTGACTAAGCCAAACCCTCAGCTGGGAAGAGCGGCACCGCCCAAAAACCAATGGACCAGTTAATCATTTTTTTCCCTATCCTACCTCTTCTGGCATGCAGAGAGGCTGGACTGGTGGAAGGGTTGCGGACAGAACAAGAAACCGCCACTGATTTCTTTTCTTTCTTCTTTTTTCTTTCTTTTTTTCCTCCTTTTTTTCTGTCTTCTACTTGTGCTAGAGAAAGGTGCACAACAACGTTCTGGTTGCTTTGACGCGGTATATTCGTGTTCTTCGTAGCGGGGTTCCACGTCCAGTGTTTTGATGGATGAATTTCTGTGCGTTTTTTTTATTTATTCATTTTTATTTTTTCTGTCTTCTGTTTCCACCGCTCATTTTTCTTTTCCTTTATTAGGAGGTTTTTAAAGAGACTGTTTTCAAAGTGCTCACACCGTTTCCTCTGATTTGCCTACTTTGTCTTTGTCGAAGAAAGATCCTTGAAGTAGTTAAGGGTTTTTGTAATTTTTCCCCCTTTTTGAAATTTTGTAAACAGAATGTTTGTGAGAAACCATGCTTTATCTTTTTTTGACGGAACTGCTATATAATTATACCTCCCTTAAGATGTATTAGCTTGATCTGCGGTCAAAAGGTTCATAGCCCTTTTAAAATTATAACTTATTGAGTGTCATATCAAAAAGAAGTTTTGGTTGTTTATTTAATATAATTTTACCACCCATTGTGCTTTTTGAGAGATATCCATTTTTGGGAAGCTTTATTGGAGTCAACTAGGTATTTTGATCCTAATTGTTGATTTTTTTTCTGTATCAGATATAATGCGTGATATACTATTGTACGATAGAGAGAGAAGATGCCTCTTACAATTATAAGCATTATAATTCAAAACTTACTTCAAGAACTGGTTCAGCATTGTAAGTTTTTATATTACTGTCATAATAATACAATAGCTTTATAACAGAATAGCGATTTCTTCAGAATATAGAAAGTCATTCATAATTTTATTGAGCAAAATATGCATATTATTATACAAGCTTTTAACAATATATATATATATACAAATGCAAATTAAAAAATATTCACGTTTTTTTCCCCTTGAGTAAATCTGTGTCTGTGTGTGTCTTTTTATAATACAGCAAAAATTTCATATATTTAGAGTTCTAATCTTATATAATTTCGTTTTTTTTTTGTTGCTCTGAGAGAAAGAGGTGAGGGGTTTATATACATAAAAACAAATGTGATGAACTATTCTTAAATACCAAAATATTTTTAAACAATTGACTGAAGAGTCGACAAATTCTCTAAATATGAACTCAATGCATACTGATATTTTCAGACAATTGAAGAAACGAAAATTTTGTGAGGAGTAATAAAAATTCATTAGTTACATTTTTTTTTTTAAAAAATAGAAAAATTTCAATTAGATCCAAGTAGAATCAAAGAAAATAAATAAAATATCCCAGTCAAGAATAATTTTTAATAGCTTGATTTAATAAAGATGTCGTCAAAATATTTACTGTGTTTATTTCTTAATACAAATCCTTAACAAGTAAAACGCGTAGTTCACATAAAACCACGCATTTTTTCACTGAAGCAAAATAAGTGTCGAGTAAACAATTCACCAGAAGAAGTATATCCGAACTTTTTTCTTCGGTTTTTAAGATATAATTTTATGAATAAACACTTTTTATGGTATAATTCATTCATTTTCGTAATTATTCAAATGAAACACAAAATTGAATTAATTTGTTAAGTCCGTATTACGATATAAACAGGCAATCTGTTCAATAAATAAAAAATTCTGTCAGATCACACAATTCCTACTTCCAATTTTATTAAAAAATATTCAGAATACTAATTATCAATGTTTTAAAATAATTATTTCAATATTTAGAAGAAGCTCTGAGTATTATTTTTAATCCATAATTAAGTTATTCTTTGATAAATGTATAGCATTTAAATAAATGATTAACAGGTAAAAATAACGAAATTATGTAATATAAATATAATCATATTATCATTCAGAGTAATGTTGAAAATAAAGAAACTAATAAATATTTTCTATTTCACTTCACTTATTTAATAGAAAATAATTTTATTACATTACATCTTTAGTTTATATTTTACTCTTCATCAATAAATAATCATATATCAGGTAAAAGTTTGTTAAATTGTTCATGTACTAGAAAAAAATGTTTAAAATAGATATTAATGGTTCAGTAAATTGCTTAGAAATTATAAACTGACAACAGATATTACTAAATTTTCATAAAAAAAACAATCTAAATACGTAGTCTTCAATAAATTATTAACTATTGAGTTGCACAAAAGAAATACATCAAATAAATCTTAGAGGTTAAATTCATTTATTAGAAAATGAGTCATTTGTAGTTCAGTAGCGCACACAAAAATTTTTTAAGGGGGGAGTCCATGGTCGAAAGTCCCCCAATTCGTATCTTACCTCAAGACAACGCCAATTGATTCTTCTGATTTTGTTAACAAAAAACAGTAGAAAATAAATTATTGAATTAATAATTAGCATTAATTAATAAAATAAATTGTTAATTACAAGTACTTAATTAAGTTTTGTTACAAATATATAGGATTATCATCAATCGAAAAAAACTCAAGGGCTTTGGGGGGTGTCCGGACCCCCCCCCCCCTTGTGTGCGCCTCTGTATAGATTTGAATTTGAACATTTCCTCTAATTTACGGGAATGCTTTCAAAGTGCCTGGATATTAAACAGCAACTTTAAAAAAAGTGTACATTTTTTAATTAATAATATTTATTTAAAAAGTTTATGTAAATTGTTTCTGAAATTGGATTAAGTTCGAAGGAATTATTTTTTATGTTCATTTTTGCATACAATTGTAGGGGGGGGGATATATTTATCATTAAATAAGTCGTAGTAAAAAATTCCCTAAATGTTTTAAGATATGAAACTTTTCAATTCAATAAAATTCTAAACAAAACAATCTTCCTTGGCCTCTTTGCAATCAAATATTAATTCTATTAGTGATCAATAGTTTTTCTGAGACATATTTTCTTTAATACTGATATCTTAAAAAAAAAATACTGTTCTGATATTTCAAGGAATGTCTTTTAAATCCTTTCATCTCTCTTGAATGAATTTTTAATAATATTAACATTTAATAACTTATGCCGTAAAACTTTACTAATATTAAAATACAAATACAGCAAAATGAATTAAGATAAAAAAAATTCTACTATTATATTATCAATCCTTAAAAAATAAAAGAAAGAAATAATGGGAAAATAATTAAAAAGTCAACAGTAAAAGACTTGCATTTAGATTTTATTATCAAATTTCTCCATTTTTTTTTATTTTACCTCTTCTTTTTCATAATAAAAACTCGAAAAAAGTTTATTAAATATTCACAAATTAATTTTGACTGGAACGAAAAACAATTCGTTTTGTAACAATGTAATTCGATACATTTTTTATTAGTTTCCTTGAATATCTGCTTTTAATTAGTCGTCTTACGTACAAGGAATTTATGTAATATTTTTTCATTTATGATATCAACAGAAATAACAATAAACTAAGCATAATCGTAATACTTTTTTCTGTTACGTTTCTAAACACTGTGAAGGATATGAAATAATAATTTGAGAAGCATCTGCTTTAAGAACTTATAAATAATTTATTTTCATATTTCATTGGAGTATTACGAAATGTAGGACACATTCTTAGATTAGAAAACTGGAATTTACTCTTATTAATATCTTTTTTATAAGAATTAATTCTTTGTGTATTTTTCTAGGATTATATATACATATAAATATATATTTAAAAAAAGATTCTTACATTTTACGGGGAAAAAATATGCATGCTTAAGAAGCTTCTTTGAATTGCGTAAGATAAACTTATAAAAATATTATTTACTTAGGGTCTCATATTTATTTCACCTTTTGAATGAATTTTTTATAAGTTCCGATGTAAGATCTTTAATTATTTCTATGTTAAATTCCTTTTATATAAAATTATTTTTGATCATTGCAAATCATTAAAAATAATAGAAAGTAAAGGATCAAAAAATTTAAATACTCACATATATAAAGATCCATTTCTTTAAAAATTCTGTTAATTTTGTTATAAAAAAACATATGTTTTTCTGCTGCTATAAAATTTAGCAAGAAGATTTTCAGTTATTTATCTCAAACTCTCATGTTATAAAGCGGTATTCAACCAGAAGAAAGTAATAGTTCAGAGATAATGCAAGAAACGCTTACGGTGAATTATAGAAGTAATTTTGATAATAATCCAGAAAATTCATAAAAACATATGATTCATTGCATTAATTCACAGACTCAACAATGTAAATTATTCAAACAGTGACAAGAATATTAATACTTAGGCATACATATAACTCCAAATGTTAATTTAGAATTTCACAAGACAAAAATTTCTTTGATAAATCTAAAATTCCTTTAATTTATTTTTATGACTAAACTTCGAATTTATTACGGTGTTGCCACTTCTCACACATCTGGAAATTTTTATCGTCTGCTTGATGATAAACTTATTAATTTCTCAGCAAAATATTTTATTAAATTATTATTATTATTATTATTTTTTTTTTTTGAGAAATCGTTTGGAGAAATTAACATTGCCTTGTATATTTCCCCCTTTTTTAGTTTCCTAGAATATAATTATTGTGTATTACTAACAGATTATTTTCTAAGGTATTGGCAACCGCTTGATGATATCACTGTATTATTATTTAATTTTGAATGATTCTAAATAAAAGTATAGTACAATTCATATGTTTAAATAATTCATCATAACGATACAATTTAGGTTTAAATAATCATTTTTATTTTTCTTGCATATTTTTTTGTAAATTTCTTCGTTTAAATATGTGTATAAATTAATATTTTGCTTCGATTATTTATAAAGTTAATCTGATTGAAATTTTAAATTCTAATCACATTCTTAATAACTTTATTCGAATCTATAAGTAAGATCTAACTAATGTTGTTTTTATTTGCTTATCTGATATATTTTTTTAATATTTAGGCAAAGAGTAATACTTTAGTGAAAGTTTTATAAAATTGTATAAAATCGGAGAATTTTGCATTATATTTTTGTTATTAATTGTTAATAGTATATTGAAATAATATTATTGTTAGAAATGAGATATTATAATTAGGTGCTATCTAGTTATTTTTTGCTCCAGGTTTTCCTTTTCGTATATAGTTTATTTGTTGTTGTTTCTTATGCCACCTGATCTCGACTGTGTCAGATCCAGGCCCACGAAATTCATCATGGCAAGGGGCTGCATGTACGCCTGTCGTTGGCCGTAGCCTTGAGCACCATACAGGTGACAGTACGATTTAGTTCGGTTCCACCCCAATTTTGAGGGCGAACACCCGGGAGGAGGGTCAGGGGCCGCCCACCTCTCTTCCCCATCCACCAACCTCACGAGAGGACTTGCGGCTCGACGGCTATTTAGAGTACCCCTATGCCGCAAAGACACTATATATTTACAAACATCCATGTCTTCTCCGGGATTCAAACCCAGGCCCTACGGCACAACAGTCAGCATCGCTAACCACTATACCGGATGGGCGACGATTTGTAATATATTGATGAATGCTTTATAAATAGCAAAATAATATATCTTATGATGAGTATTTTTTAAATGCACGCACTCATTCTTTCTATCCTTATTAATACTTTCTTTTTGATCTTTGCATTGAAATGAAGCTTCTGTTCCAGGTGTGGTTTCAGAACCGTCGTTCGAAAGAACGTCGGATGAAGCAGCTGAGCAGCTTGGGAGCCAGGAGGCATTTCTTTCGAAACCCCAGGAGGATGCGACCCCTTAGAGGAGGACTCATGGAGGAAGGGATGCCGCACAACCCTGCATTCGCCTACTTTTCGGGTAAGCGAATAGAACCTCCTTTGTATTCCATAACTTATTTTCCACATAAAAATGTTAAGTTTTGAGTAATACATACAAGATATATATATAAGTAATGCAGCCTGATTGCTTTCTTTATGTGATAAATGCAGATTAAATACGGTTCTTAGCCGAGTTAGAACAATTATTTTAAGTTACTATTACCAAAGGTCCGGAATATTGTTTTGAAAAAAAATTATTTGGCAAGGTCCAAATATTGGTTTTAAAAGATGGAACCAAGAAACTTTCAGCTTAAGTAATTTGTGAAGAAAGTTATGCTAATGGCATGGTAGCACAATGAAGAAAGTTACTTTTTTATTGAAATTAAATAGGTGCAAAACTTCTGCATACAGATAATAAAATGATTAAAAATTCAAACCTGTAGGACTAGTCAAAGACAAGCAATTGTATATTGAATGATAAAATCTGCAATTGGTGAAATCTTCCAGGCAAAGATTTGTGCTTATGTACGTTTATGTAAGGAGTGATAAAGATTCCTAATATCCTCTTGCGAAACATTCATAAATCGTTGGTCCTTATTTGCAATATTTAGGGGTGCCTGAATTCCAGGCTTATTCGAATGCCGAAAAGTCTGGCGATCTTGCTAACAAAAGAAAAAAATATCAACACAGTTCAGAGGTAGTCAAGAGATATCCGAGTCATATGGAGCCTGACATTTCCTTGATGGAAACTGTCCCCAGGATGACGTATCATGAAAGGTAACGCAATCGGCTGAGGGCTGTCATCAACATATCGTTCAGCTATTAAAATTGCATGCATTATCCCTAGAGGTGACTTGTTGTGATAAGAGATAGTATTCCACACCATCACGCTAAGAGAAATGGCTATATCCCTGAGTAAAAAAAGGCTGGATGGAGCCACTAGTCCTTGTCCCTGTACATTCAAATCCAATGGTCATCTGCTTTAAGATTGAAGGGGAATTAATCGTTGAACACAATGAGGTGCCAGTCTGCTGGTAATGATTATAAATTACGACATCGTTCTAAAAATGGTTGGTTAAAATCGGGCGTCTTAAAGGTCACTGTAAGCTTGTTTCTGACACAGTCAAGATCTTGGAGGAAAAGTACCACGGGATACAAAAGCTGTAGCATGTTAGATATTAAACAACGCTGCCATTGGGTAGTTCGTGTCTGTTCCTTACTCATCCAATTTTGCCTCACATTTGCTCACCATTCGCTTCCACAGCTTTCATTCCAGTTCTTTGCAGCAACCATTGCTGTTAGTACCTTCGCACAGCTGAGCTCATACAGTGAAAGCGGCGATCTACTGTTCGGTATGATAAGCCAGTTTACCAAATCCCGACTCTAAGTTCGAAGTCGTTCATTTAGTTGTAAGGTCTTCATCAAATCCGCATTATTGGTTGTGTCTTCATGTAACTGCAACGCTAACAATAAGAACAGATAAGCAATCTACAATTGCTATCTGTTTTATTTCAATTTTAAGTGCATGGTAGAAGCGCACGCAATGACCGAATTGACAGTCGTCTCTTGAAGAGTTAATCATTTGCGTATAAGATATAAAGGAATTTGCTTGCGAAATTTCGAGGTAATCAAGTTATTTTTAAGAGGAATTCGGATTCTGTTTTGTTTTCGTAAAAGAGTGCATTGTAAGTTTAAATTATTCAAGGGACAATTTGGGACAAAATTTTACTCTTGTATCTGGAAATAGCAATGAAAATGGAAAAGAAACAAACAAACAAACAAAATTCTATGCAAAGTATATATGCACTGGCGCACACAGGAATTTTCAAAAGGAGGGGGGAGGGAGCTCTAGGGTTGAAAGTCCACCGTTCTCTTATCATGCTTCAATATGCGTTCTAAGACGTTCTCCTCGGAATTCAGACATTTACTATTGAGAAGAGGTGTGTGGCGATCACACAAAAAGTGTTGTAAAACACTAGGATAAATAATATAAAGGAGTGTTGCGTATGACGGGTGTTATCCCGTTGAAATGTAAACCCAGGTGTCCATGAAAGGAAGCATAATACTACGAGAATTAGAATCTTCTCTGCTCACTATCGTGCTGTAAATTTGTCATGAGTAAGTGAGTAAGTGTTAACGTCGCACTGTTCAGCTACTCGAGGACTTTTGGCGACGGACCTCGTAATTTTAAACCATGGTCAAGGGACGAGGACGACATCTGAGCTGGCATCCCCTCTCCTAACTATTACACCACGCCAAAGGGAGGACGTTTGAACTCTAGACAGATTTAAGGTGCATCGCTTCCCTACACGGCAGGTCTTCAGTAATACTAGGCTCAAACTCATGACACGCCGGCCACGAATCCGGGATCTTGACCCCTACGCTACCGCGGCCACGTAAATGTGTCATGGATGAGAACTAAAAGAGTGCATCTATATCAAATAAAATGGTACCCCATACCATAATCCAAGGTTGACGAGTTGACGGGATGTCGGAAGACAGTTGAATGAATATTCTACCATTCTTCCTTCAGGATTCATCACTAAAAACAATTCTATTCCCACTCGCGAAATTCTACATTGAAGGCGGCTGATACCACTGCAAACGCGATGAGAAGCAGCTCGGTGCAATAGCCTTCACCTTTCAGCCCCTGTTTGCATAGTTACCTATAAAGGATACTACCAAGGATACTATTGTTATCCTTGTTACACGTCGGATCGTTCATAAAGACGCACCGATCGAACGATTATTCTGCTCTCAGTCGACCGCTAACTTTGTGATGATTTTTGCGGTCATGTTTAACCCATTCCTTCTAACATCGTTGAATGATAGCATCGTTCCGATCCACATGTCGAGCGATTTTGCTATTTTACACGCGTGCTTTCTTTAGTCCAAATGCCCATCCTCTCTCAAATGGTGACATCTGCTCATACTGTTAGCGAGGCTGTATGAGCAGCTCATGCGGTACGACGGAACCATATTCGCAAGGAAGCTATACATCAGCATTGGAATGTGGAATTCCGATTTCCAGACCTCTAAAGCTATGTTCATGTGCATTGAAAATCCTACCCCCCTCCCTCTTTTTCCTTTCAGTTCAGTGTATTCTAGTTCTTAAAAGGGAGAAACTATTTAAGATACTTTTCATGGTTATCGCTTACGTTGATAAATTTGCTCATAAATGCAGTTACAAAGAAGGCGTACCAGGTGTCCAAAAAGTATGGCTACACTTTCAAATTTTAATTACAAATAAAGATACTTTCTTACGGCTTTTTCATATTCCATAAAGAAAATAACTAAGCTTTTTTACGTTTTATTGCGCGATTTTAATGTGCGTACTATTAGCTGCAAGCAATACATCGAGTCTATACGAGTAACGTCATTTCAGCTCCTACTAGGGCAGCCAAATTTTGTATTTGGCAATACGCTAAGTATCACCATAAATCTTGCATGACTCTATAAATTGTGTATCTTGAAAGTGGACTTCGCTTATGGTAGTTCAATATTTACACTGTACACGTGTTGCAGATTTAAATTCTATGAGCCTTGCTACAACTTGCACTTGTTCTTGATGTGAAGCCATTTTGAAACAAGAATGTTACTAAACGTGGCCGTTGCGCTATCTAGTTTGCATTTCATTGAGCCGCGAATATCTTTAATTCTAAAATCTTTTTCTCTATGGAACATAAAAAAAAAACCGTAAGCGAAAATCTTTATTTCTATTAAATTCATTTTTTAAAATATAGCCTTACTTTTTGGACACCCTGTATCAGAGGTACTCAATCTTTTTTTCTTCAGTGCCTCATACATATGGTAACTATTTCCACGGCCGCAACATGAAAATTGGTGGTAGAAGTGGGGATGCTGTAAGATCAAGGACATTTAAAAGCGGAAAATTGATCAAAATATTAAAACTCCTGATTTTGGATTTTAAAACTATATATATATTAAACTCTATCAAATCTAACTAGCAAAAAGATAGGTTTTGTGCATTTTAATCTTCTTATGGGGTAATTTTGATTTCCTTATCCCAAGACCACCCTCCCAAATACTTTGTTTAGCAAAGATTTTTTTCATAAAGTAAATTTATTTATCTCGTCTTGAAACAGATTCTCAAGAAAAAGATTCTTTGCAAAATTTGTGCTTAATGGAATAGTGACGCGATCAAAGTTATATTTTTTAATATAATATTTTCACGACAAATGAAACAAGTTGTTGATCCAAGTATGTTTTTCTCTAAGAAATAGTTCAGCTCCCAATCTCCTGAAACAGCATATATTCTTTAGATATTTTTCGCTTGGAAGACATGAGGGTTGGTTAAAAATTAATTTCCAAAATGGTCGCTACTCCACTGTTATTTGTTATCACTAACCGTTACAATTACAAAAAAAAAAAAAAAAAAAAAAGAAAAAGAAAGAAAAACCAGCACGACATCTATAGCAAAATTGATATATGCGATTGCTTGATTAATATGATATTTCTCACTAAATATTTAATAAATTATTCTTAAATAATTGAATTTGCTAGTGCAACGGGCCATGAGTGGGCCACTCAGAAAAGTCCGGCGGCCGCAGGTTGTGCATCTCTGTCCTATATTATAAAGAGTTGTATACGTAAAATTTGAAAATCCCTAAATAAAAATCTTGACAGCTAATTCGTTAATGTCTACCCTAGAGTTTATCATTATAATAATAATAAAAACCTTATTTTCCCATTTTTGATTCTTTTGTAATAGCAATATTCTTCGTAAGGTAATTTTACGTACTCTTAAATACTGGAATACTATACTATAAACCAGTGATATCCAAAGTGCTCTATATCGACTCCCTGGGGTCTATGACGATCTACAAGGGGTCCACGTCAGAGAAAAAATAATTTGAGGGTCCATGAGGTGTAAATGGGGATCTATGATAGGGCTCTCATTAAACCAGATCGTGACTTTAATTTTAAAAGAAAATTTAATCAAATGGAAATTTTAACCCACGTGCCGATGTATGGAATGCAGTATAGATTAGACATATCCAAAATGAGACACTCTACTCACAGGTTCAAGTCCCCCTTTTACCCTTTTATTATCGCTCGTTGGTAGAGCAGATACAGAGTTATATAAAACAAGACACACCCTCATACAACAGTCCACAAGTCTCCACACTACTACCTAACTAACCTACCAACTGTCCAACTAGAAACTCACTGACTGAGGGCGGCACAGCTCTCTCAATGAGTTACTGCGTCATCCTCTCGGTTACAGTTATAAAACAGTTACTACGTAATTCTTTCGGTTACAGTTAAAAACAGTCTGTTACAAATTTAAAATTTACCTATATTTAACAGATTTATAATTACTAAATTTAACGTTAATTCGCAGTTACAAAGTTACAGCATAAATTTTATTAAAACAAGAACAATTTCACACACACACTGTGCTTCTTTCCAGAATTAAGCTAAAGAAGTATAATAATTGGAGCCGCAAACTTTCTCAATTTGTCACAGATAATCTGTCAGGAAGTTTTTACCTCCGTTCAACATTTAAATGCCCTTTATTCAGATTTTGAAACTAGGTTTGAGAATGCTTTGACTAGGGTAATAAATACCACAGTAGGCAATGAATTCATATCGTTACATTGAAAAAAAAGTGTCATATTACACTAGAAGCTGATCGGAATAGGCAATAACGGAGATCTTAAAGTAAAGTTTAGAAACGGATGTCTACAATTTTGGCCTTAAAAAGACATACCTGTTATTTGTCCAGAATTATGGAATATTGTGAGAAAGCTTTTAATTGCTTTTCCTAGTGAGGAGTTTCAGCTTGGTTTCGATCTCCAAAACAAATAATACAGAAAAAATAAAAACTGGACACTAACAAATCAGATTTAGGCACAGAACAGAGAAGATTGATACCAAATGTTGAAAATTTATTATTGAAGCCCCAGATTCATCCCCCTCTTATTAAAAACATTTGTTTGTTGTTCAGTTATTTTATGTAACAGTTATTTTATGTATTAATTAAAATTAATTAATTAACATGTGCTTCTTAAGTTCTAAACACTATACTTCCCTACAGTTAGAAATTTAATTCTTTTAAAGTAAGTAGAGTATCAGCTGTCAAAAAGACATTCAAGTAGATAAATTTGCAAAAATTCAATATTAGAAAAGCAGGGTCTACCCAAAACCGAAAAACATGGCAAGGAGTCTATGAGACAAAAAAGTTTGGAAACCTCTGCTATATATAAACCCTTACAATTTTATTAAAAAGAAAAAAAATCATCGAAGAGAAATTGTCGATATTGTAATCGATTGAATATCGATGGATCTATAATTAATTTCACCCATTTTGTAAGAATACGCCTAATAATCAATACTAAAGTAAATAACAAGTTGATACTATAGGGATAATCCGAACAAAGGCAAAAGAATCACTCTACCAACATTGTTCGTGTTTCGTCGCATTAATTCACTTCACTCTCTCTCCCTTCATTTGCATACTCAAACATTCTCCTTTTATGATACTATCGGTGCCGAACAATTTCTTTCAATTTCTCCCTTGCGCATATTTCATCTCCAGATCACACACTCGCTGCAGAGCGAGGTGTACAAACAATTTACTTTGTCACACTGACATGTTCAATTGTCTGTAAAATAAGTCGCTATCGCTTCGCATCTTCACACGCCAATTTCGGGAGTGTAGAGTTCACACGAACCTGCTAATGGTCCCGAAAGCCATTTTTTTGAAAAGATAATGGTCCCAGTAACACAATCGCATCACTGATTTACAAGGTGTATTAGTCTCTTACTTAAAAAAAATAATGATAACTCTTCCAGAATCTGGATAAGTAGATGGTGAGTTATAAATGTCAAGTATGTACGCAGATTTTGAATCAAAACGTGACTATTAAGTGAAAGCAACAGGTTTGGTGTCTCAATCGTCAGTTGAGTGTCGATTAGTTAAATATATTTTATCGAATAAGGATTTTTAGAAGTAAGTTATCAATAGTAGTCTATTTTCTTTTGTACTTCATTCAGATTGTAATGGATTCTATTCGTGATTCTTTTTAATCTTCTAAGGTAAATACTTTCATGACGTTATATGATTATAAAACAGCTTTCTGTGAAGGAAGCGTGATTTATGATAATGAGAGTTGCTATTTAGAGAGGTTGGGGATTATTGTCATGCAGAAGCTGAAGCATATTTGAGGTAAAATATTTTGGTACAACCTCACAAATCCACAGGCGAAAGGTGGCCTCGTGATCGAGGTAACGGACTCATGGTTGGCGTGTCATGACTTCGAGCTTAGCATCGCTGAAGACCCGCCGTGCAGAGGCGGCCGAAGCACGTTAAATATGCCGAGGCTCAAACGTCCTTCCGTTGGCAACACGACGGATCTTGTACTTTTGAACCTCGGTCAAATGACGATGACGACACCTGACCTGGCACCCAATCGTCAAACTTCCATGCTACGCCAATGAGAGGACTTTGAGCTTCGACAGATTTAACATGCATCAGCCCCTCCACACGGCAGGTTTTAAGAGGCATTAAGGCTCGAACTCCGGGCACGCCGGTCACTAGTTCGTGACTATAACCACTAGAATCTTAGAGGCTCAACAATCAATGTGAAAGATTACTTATCTATCATTAAAATACTCTATTAAAACTGTTTATATGTGTATTCTTAGACTTATAAGAGTTAAGTTCTTTTTAAAAAATAGGGCAATTTTAGAGATGTTAAATCTAAATATATTTTAATGGATGCTTGTATAAATGAAATCGCTTCGCTCCAACACCGTTCAACCGATCACTACGAAAATTGGCATGCATATGTGTTTTTTGTGGAGAAGGTTTTTGTGCTATCCTCTTTGTTGCAGCTCCCCACCACGTGGCGCTACAGTAAAGCAACTTCTGCACCGTTCAATCCATCGCCAAGTTGCCAACGTGGTCGCCAAAAATGATTCCATCTTGGCTCTATCACCAACATTTCGCTGTTTCTATTGAATCGCCATTATAATGTAGGGAACGGCGTTGCTTACGAATATTACAATTTTAACATAAAATAAATACAACTAAAAGTAATATTAACGTATTACACATCCAGGTATAAATTATTTGCACTATTTTAAGCGTTCATTACACAAAATGTGTAACAATGTGTGAGTTCCGGGGCGTTATAAATAAAAAAAATCCTTTTTATCAGCCATTAGACCTACAGACTTAAAATTTAACAAAGATGGTTTTTTTGTTCAGCTGAGATATGCAAAAAGCTTTTCTTTGTTTTTGTTTAATTTTCAATTCATGTCAATTTAACTCATTAAAAGCTTCTTTATCCTTCAGTCTGTACTATTTAATTTTTTAATTCACCCGTGCAAAGAACGGGTATACCAGCTAGTATTTGTCTAAATTTGCTCAAAAAAAATTCTTTTTTTCAAATAATGCATGAAAACACTGAATATTTTTCAATATAAAAATGTAATTGCGGGTAAAATCCCTTCGATAATATTAGTCAGTATTCCAATATATTAATTACAACTTGTGTATATAGTTTTAAAATGAGATCCATTATCAGTTTGTTGATGGGTCGAAGATTTTCCAACTGCATATTTCCGCCCGTTTGAAAGTTCCGCTTTTGACAAGTACGTTCTCATCTTTGAACCATGGTCAGATGATAAGGTTGATACCTTATCTGGAACCCTACCACCCACATCCACGCCAGACTAAGTTAAAGATTTTGAGCTCTGATAAATTTAACGCGCATCAGAGCGTAACTATAAAAAAATCTTTGGAGACAAGCGGTCCGTGTTAAATGGATTAGACAAATCAAATATTCTATTATAACTAATGCACTTTGAGTGTATTCAGATCTTTTTACAATGACATTATTTCAAATATACTCGGTTTACTTAGAAGGTGTGTGTGTTATTTTAATTTTTTTTTAATTCCAGCATTAAACCACCTATAAAAATGTAATTTGAGCGAATATTTCCATATTGTAGCAACACCTTATGGATCTCCAGTATCAATATAAAAATAACGAAGTAATAATTTCACCCATCCGTGATCATTTTTCATTCTTACATGCTTTTATTCATTATTTAGAATTTAAGAAGAGTTTGCTCAACACTAATTTTTAAAATAATAATCGCAAATCCCTTATTTTGTTTTGACTCATTTGTTAGTACTCTCGCATCCAAACTCACTTATTTTGTTATGTAAAATCACTTGATCGCGAGACCGAATATTGAAAAAATTGGGCAAAGATAAAAATTAAATTTCACTGCATCAATTTTAATCGTTTGGGCTTTGAGTGTTCATTAACGTCACGTTATACAGTAACATGAGAGCTATTGTTGATGGATCTCGTAATTTTGAATCACGGCCAAGTTGTAACGGGTTCTATTTACGTTTCTACTAATCCTTTGGGTAAAATAATGCTCTTTATATATATATATAACTGTGATTTTAGTTGAAAATCGCTTTACATAGAGATGAATTAGTTTTATGTAAATGCGAGCTTCTATTAAAGAGCTAGTCGTGGAGTAGGCGGGATGATGGTTGAAAATTGAGTATAAGAAGAAAGCATAGTGTTAGTGACCGGTGGTCACTCTTAGTATTCTTAATTCAAGAAGGAAAGATTAAGCAAGTGTTGAAACAAGAGTGCTCAGGAGACTAGATATAAGTATTCTTGTTTATATTACCGTGAGATTAATAAGTTTAATTGCTGCTCGGGTTTAGTTATTAGAATGAATTCTCAGTTAAGCTTATAAAGCTTAATTAGTGAAAAAAGGAAATAAAATTGTTTAAAGTGAGAAATGTACGATCCTTACTCTAACCCTCCCACACTCGCAGTTGAAGCACCGTGACAAAGTGATGAGGAAAACATCTCAGCTGGCACCCCTTCTCCAAATTACCCCACTACACCAAAGGGAGGACTTTAAATCACCACAGATTTAACGAGCATCAAACCTCTACATGGCACAGTGGTGGCCCTAGGGCTCGAACTCATGCCATGCCAGCCACGAGCTTGTGATCATGGCCACTAAGCTTCCGCGGCTTTATCTTTCGTGCTTTACAATGTGTCAAAATTATCCATATAAAACTGGTTGGGTTTTAAACCAAAAATTCATCACTAGGGCAGAATTCCTCCACCCTCCCCTTTTCTTAAGGTGAGTGACTACGATCGGAATCATGATTTTGACCAAGCGTATAAGTGAATAATTTTTTGATATTTAGTATAAGTGGAATGACAGGCGTAAAATTCTGGCCCTTAGACGCGATAAACTTTGTGGACCTTGATTTGATGTTACTTTTGATCAGGTGGCATAAACAACAACAGAACATATATATAAAATTTTTATAAGAATATTATTACAATAAAAAAATTATTTTAATACAATTTTTTGGCAAAAAAAAAAAAAAAAAAAAAAAAAAAAACATATTTTTAAAACATTCTCTTTTCATGAAAAAGGCTTCTATAATAATAATATTTTGTTTACATTTAGCTAGAACTTCTGTATTGAAGTCTAACTAAAATATTTGAAAAATTCACATTATATTCATAGTTTCAATCAATTGAAGCAATAGCGGGTGATTTTTGCTGAAATTTCTCTACTTTGATATAATAAAACATGGAAAATTCCACTTCTAAATTATATACTTCAAAATTTTTAATTCAACTTCGTGAAGAAGTTCTAGCTATACGTAGGCAAAATATTATAATAAAAGAAGCATGCTTCATAAAAGAAGAATGCTTTGAAAACATGTCATTCTTTCTATAATTTTTTACCCAAAAAATTGCATTGAAACAATTTTTTATTGCAATAATATTCATAAAACAATTTTATATGTATATTCTAATTCAAATGACACTAAATATTAAAAAAATTATTCATTTATACGCTTTTTCCAAATTGCGGTTGCGAACTTAGCCAGAGTCACCTTGAGAGTAAGTTGTATTTGCGTAAGTCTATAATTATAATCATTCATTTTTCCAACTCGATTCACAATTTTTTTAAATATCTATAAAATAAAATATTAAACACCAAAATAAAACGAGATCACTCTCCCGAAATGAAAATAAATTTTCATTCAATTATTGAATTAAAAAAAAGCGCGAACACACTTATCCTTAAATGCAAAAATAAAACCATCCCAAAAGTCAATTACAAAAATTTTCTAAAGACGTCTCATTATAAAGCAAAAGATTACAAAGCAACACGAACGGCATTTAAAAAAATGCCGCAAAACTTATAATTTCAATTTCTTTGCACATGAAAATAAAGTGTAACGAAGAAAATAATAAATTTAAAAAAAAAGAAATCATCTCTCCTAGCACTTTTTCACCTCCATCCCAGTAAACAAAACAGGCATGAATGATGCCTTCTATCTGTGTAGCCGTTATTTTGTGATTAATAACAAAAAAACATGCAAAACTTCTCTTCCCCCCTCTTTTCCGGTATATCCCTCTCACCCCCCCCCTTCTGCTTAATGCGTAAACCACGCTGCAGACCCTAAGAAAAACGTGATTAACCTCACAGCTATTAATTTTAGCCGGCTGTCTCATTTTTTATATACTACAAAGCCCCTTTCTGTGCTCTGCTCCATCTGTGTTGTTCCCTGTGCTCGTATTTTCACCTTTTTAATTTCATTCCACGCGGTTTGATATTCAACATACGAGAAGGAAAACTTAAATCCCCCTTCCCCTGTTTTTCCCCCGAATTATCCCTTCATGTATCTTAGATGTTGGTTTGGGAAGGGAACACAGACGGAAAAATATTCTTTTGTGTTGTTAACAAACTCATGAAATACGAAGCGAAACGGCATACATATCGTTAAGCTTAAAAAGTGTCATGTATTTTTGAGTTATGTTTCTTTCTAAAAAGGAATTCTCTCTTTCCTGTTTTTTTTCCTCCAGCTACTTTTCGTCCTGTTTTAAGAAGTAGGAGTTAAGTTTCTTTTCCCTTTTCTCTCCCCTTCTCATTTAATTTTCTGCAGAAAAGAGTAAAAGTTTTCTTTCATATTTTTTTTTAACCCTCTCGTAGAAGTTTCTTTAATTGAAGATTTCCTACGTCCCCCTTCTCCCCTTTTTTTTCTCAAACTTTTTTTTCTCCTTCTTTACTTTGGAAAAACTTTTCTTTTATCTATCATCTGAAAATTTTCAGTGTCACATTTTGGAGATAAATTTTACCTATTCACGCAAACAATGGAAAAGTTATGTAAATTTAACTACATGCGAGGACTTACAAGATTGGAGTAATATGAGTTTTAAGAAAAAAAAAATTCTTAATTTTGAAGCAATTGAAAATAAATTTTCATGTTGCAAACGTCAGTGAAATAAAAAAAATCGGAACGAAAAAACGAAATTTTTATCGAGAGAAAATGAGTTTTGAGATACGCTGCGGGATGCAAATAGGTAAACGAAATTCTAATCAGCTTCGAGATTCTTACAAATGATCATACAGGCACTGTTAATGTTCAGAGATACTTAGTATCTACTGTAATTCTTTGCGTGAATTGTATAATTCATGTCAATTTAAATAATGGTAAAAGTACCAAAGGGAGACTATTTAAAACTTGGTGCAAATATGTAATATTATATGGCCTGCTCTGCACAAATATTTTTAAAAAATTATTTAATATTCCTTAGAAATTCTCTATTTTGAAAACGAAATGTCAGCTGTATAAATCCCTCATTTGATACTTCAAAATTAAACCTTATTTACAGAATTTTGTATATTAAAAACTTTCATTACACATCACTCATTACATTTCTATAATTTCATGACGAAATATCCAAAGTTTGAGTAGGAAACTCCAAGGATTCCATAATTGATGGATCTCTATCTGAACCATATAAGGAAGTAAGTGCAGAAGCCATAACTAATTAAATACACTAATATATCTCAAAATATTAATTGATCAATTAGCTAAAGTTTATGATGTAGATAAACTACATATATATCGTGAACAATAGCAAAGTATTAAACTCTACTAGGCTGATATAGCTAGAAAGGTTGCAGGCTAATTATTTAATCTCTTATAAACACCCCCGAGGTCCAGTGGTAGGGTATTGCGCTTCCACATCGCAGGTCCGTGGTTCTATCCTCGGGCTAGGCAAGGTCGACTCAGCATTTCATCCCTTCAGTGGGTCGATAAATGAGTACCAAGCTTGCTTGGGTACTAACTGAGGGTTTCGCTTCAGACTGACCACCTGATTGGGACATCTGCTCTTGCCCCTCAGTGCCCAACGGTAATGTATACTGAGATGGGCACAGTAGGCCTTGGCCCTCATGGTTTGTTACGCCACTGAGTTTAGTTTATAAGCACCCACTCGGTTTCGTATCAAATTTAAAGATGTGACCACGGTAGTCTAGTGCTTATGGTCACGAATTCGTGGCTGTCATGTCATGAGTTCGAGCCCTAATGCCACTGAAGACCCGCCATGTAGAGGGGTTGATGCACGCTTAATCTGTTCGTCGCTCGAAGTCCTCCCGTTGGAGAGGGGTGATAGTTTGAACAGGGGGTTGGGAGAACAAATGTCGTCTTCATCACTTGGCAGAGGTTCAAAATTACGTGGTCCGTCACTATTGGCAACCCTCGTGTTTCTTCAGAGTGCGAAGTTAATAAACATTCACTCACAGACGTTGAAAATATGTCTTCAAAACAACAAATTAGGAAAAACTGTAACACGGTTTGCAATAAGCTATTTCAAATCATTTTATGAAATACATCACATCCGCTTATCACGTTCCCTCTGTAAGAAGGTAGCTGTTAAAAACTTTCATTGACATTAAAGAAAAAGCATCAAATTAATTTTAAGAGGTAAAACTTGTGAGATAACCCGTCACAGAGTCCGATCGCAGAAGTAACTACCGTCGTCAAAAACACGCATACATTCATCAAGTTTAGGTTTTTAGATTCATACGAGATAAAAACAATTTCACAAAAGTCAAAGATTATTGTATTAGTTTTACGATCACAAATTAAAACGTTAATTATTCAGTGAAGAGGCCGCAAAACTGGTACAAGCGCGCGTATACAAATAACGGAGATATGCAATCGATCAGCGTAACTCGATGCGGTTGGCATCACCTACATAAGACAGCAGGTGTCTGGCAAAGATGTTAGATCGGTTCCTGTAGCTACAATGGCAGGTTATCAAAATTTAAGTGACTTTAAATGTGGTGTTATAGTCGGTACATGGCAGGTGGGGCATAGCATTTCAGAGGTAGCAATAGCATTGGAATTGTTATTTAAGAGTTTGGCCATTTCAAGAGTGTACCGTGACTATCGAGTATCCGATAAAATATCAAATCTTCAAAATAAATTTAATAGGAAAAAGAATGTGAAAGGGAGCGGGATCGTCAACGACTGATGAGAATCCTTAAACGAGATGGCGTGCATTTCCTGAAATTGCCTCGTATTTCAATTTCGGGGCCTCAACGTGTGAACTATTATACAGACCATCATTGATATAAGCAATCAGAACCGAAGGCCCACCCGTGTATTGTTGTTTATTGCATGGCACAAAGTCGTATACCTTTCTTGGGCCCGCCTACACCCCTTGCACTGCTGATGACCGGAAGCGTATTGCCTAATCTGAATACCTTCATTTTCAATTGTATCGAGCAGAATGACGTGTATTATAATGGAAACAATTTCATGTACCCATGAGCTTGTGGGGTCTTATCTCTTACATCGTTTTACTTCTATTAAGTTTCTTTGCTCATTTGCATATTTTTACTACATGGCAGTCTGGTTTTCGAATCATGTGAGCCAATAATCTCCCACTGTTCCAAATGAGATATGGTTATAGGTATTTGTAATCTCATTTTTGCTTACACTATCACGCTTATATGTCGGTATTAAAGTCATGGGTTAGTTAATCATTTTTAAAAGAGTTCTATAATGCCTAAAATGTTACCATGTTACCGAAGTTTCGTCTCTTCAAACTCTACATGTAAAATGAGAACTTCTCAATCCGGTGGAGCCTCAGTAATGGTACGGATGTGTACAGTTGGCGCGATATGGAACCTTTGATACGTGTAGAGACGACTCTAACAGATGCGTGAGAGAGAGAGAGAGAGAGGAGAGTGAGCATCCTGTCAATTCACTTCCACGTATTCATGATAATTTTGCAGTCCGACGGATTTGGGAAAAACAGTGTTACACCTCTACATGTCGAGAGTTGCGATCGAGGGTCCTTGAGAACCCTCTTCTAACTAGAGACACATCCATTGGTGCATTTCTATGGTTCTATGGATCGCATTATGGATTTGTGGATTGCCCTTGAGGAATTCTTGGCGGCAATTGCCTGCAGAATATGTCCAGACATAAGTCCTCCATGCCACATCGTGCTGCATTTTTTTGCGTGCTCGTTGATATTAGGCAGGTGTACCAGTTTTTTCTGGCTCATCAGTATATTTTAAGAAAATAACAAGGCATACATAAAAACACTAATTTTTCTACGTTTTAAAAGATTAAGGATGCGAATCTTCCTTTGATTTTCTTACAATCAATCTATAAAATCTTTTATGCATGTTTTACAACTTGATTTTTTTTTTCTGCGTTTAGTTTTAACCTTTTATGTCGGCACCAGAAAATATGATACGAAAAAAGTGATGATAATAGAACAGGTTAAGTATAAAACAGATTCTCTCGTTTTAAATTTTAAGTACTTCTCTATATGTTAAACAAAGGATCAAAGGCACTTAAGGATTTAAATTTAGAATATTGAAATCACACTTGTTATTTATCTTGTATTTTGTCATAATTCAATTATACCAACTTAAGAAATTATCAGAAACAACACAAGCAACTTTTTTTTATTAGTTTGTAGCTCTGTCCTAAAATGTGATCAATTGCTTAGTCCCATCGTACTTTGAAGAGACTCGAAGGCTTTGGGCGACGGACCTCGAAATTTTTAGCCAAGGTCAAGTTGTTGCGAACTTTCGCCCGCTGAAGTGAGAGTGTTCACCAAAGAGGATGTGAGACATTTTCTTAAAATGTATAATTTATTATGACTTTCTCACCCCTATCTAAACTCGACCTAAGCTATGAGAACACGTTATCTTAAATAGTAATCTAAATATCTAGAATCTAAATATACGTATCAATGGATGATCCTCGACAATAATGCTAATCCTTGAATGGCCCATCGGATCCTTTTAACTTGAACCACGGTGATTTCCAAAGTGAACTTCTCTTTCTTTGTTCCCGTATGAACAACAATCCTAAGCCTGAACTTCCCCCTTCACTTGACATTAAATAGTAGCCATTATCAATATAAACCGCAGTTCCTGAACATAAAAAAAAGTTTTATAATCATATAGCATCAACAAATTTCTTTTCCCTACGGGATTAGTCAGAATCGTGAATAGAACCCGTTAAAAAATAACAAGGATGATACCTAAAAGAGCATGCCTTTCTACAAACTTCAACACCACTTCTTTGAGAGGACTTTGAGCCCAAGGCATACTTAACCCCCTATACGATTGAAACAAGGCCCTATAAGCTTCATGTCATGATTAAACAGTTATCACAGGAGTGTGATGTGCTGTTGTTGTTGTCGTGTCCTTCACTGCGGGAGGGAATGAAAGTTGCCATTGCCTGTGAGACAGGTTGGACTTCTTAACGATAGATGGTGACACCATCTATCTCCACCTCCACAATTTTGGCATGGAACTGAAGGGGAGGGAAATATTCTCCAGTCCCCTACACTCGTGGTTTTTGCTGCGACCGCCCACAAGACTTTCGAACCCACTGATTTAACGCGAGCACGTACTCCGTCTATACTCGATGGTATTTAGAGGCATCGGGCATCGAACCAAGCCCTCCGGTCTGGAGTTCGATGCTCTAACCACTAGGCTACCTGCGGCCCCGTGTGATGTGCTAAAACATTCATTTCACAGAAGGAAATTCTCGTTCCACTAAGAAAAAAAATTATGTAAGTCGCATAACTTTTTTTTTTTACTGGAACGAGAATTTATTAACCAATTTATTAATACATTAACTAATTAATATATTGAGACAGTAAAGTAACCTATCCAGGCAACTCTCTTCAACTAATGAAATGTCGAATTCCAACAAACCCAAGAAAAAGTAATAAACTAATCGAAATGAAATTTTCCAACATTCTGGCAAAATAATAATTCAGGTAATATAAAAAAGAAATACATACCCGAGTTAATTTTCCTTCAGATTACGTCAAAAAACAAGACATTCTATTAATAACTTTCACTCCATTTTGAAGCACAAAGTAAGTAGTAAGTCAGAAGAATCGGCTGTGACCGATTTATATTTTGCGTGCTTTAGCAGCGTTATTACACACGACTCAATCAGCTTGCGACAAGACAAAACAATTTTTATTGCGAGAGTGTGTAATTAGACCTTTGCTTGAATGAGCGTCCAAGTTAGTCTAGAAGAAAAGAAGATTTGTTAGGGTCACAAACGAATGTTACTTTGAAACATTCCGTTTTTGATTGATCGGTGGATGTACAGACAAATTGAATGATCTTAATCTAAATTCCATTATTGTAGTGCCAGTAAAAGAATGTCTGTAACAAATATTCTCACGCTAAATGTTATGCTTTTTTTTGTTGTTGTTCTTTTCTAATAGCTATCTGGAATCGTTTGTATAAAATTTTTAAAAGTGCGTTTAAAATGTTTTGCTCTTCAGTTGCTTTCTCTTTAAATATGTTTACATAGCTCCATTTTTTTGAAAATAACAGAATTGGGTAAAATAGCAATTTTTTGATCAATTATTAACAGAAGGACGATGGCAATGTTAAAAATAACAATAACGATATTTATTGTAATTTATTAATGGAATATGATTTCCAAAATGAGTTAATAAAGATTAAATTTATTTCTCATTTGGACAATTAGAGAGATTTATTCAATTTGTAAGCTTTTTATGCTCAATCGTATATCTGAAAATTCCTAAGGATGCTTTAACTTTAAAAATTCTAACTTTTCCGTTAGAGTTTTACAAAACTATTTTCAGTCTCGTTTACTTATTGATTTCACAACAGCGCAGTCAATATTAAAACTACTGTTTTGAATATTTGTTTATGATATTGTAATAAGGCTTCTACACGTATATGAATTGAAATACGCTAATTAGATCTAAGTTTAAAAAAATCATTTTTTAATAAGGAACAAATAAGTAAACGACATTAAAGTTACTATTTTACGATAAATCTGTATTACAATAATTTCTTATTATAAAAAAAATAAGAACATTAAAATTAATGTCTGCTATTAGACTTTAGATCGATATAATTCAAATATTTTAAATTTGTTTGGCAGTTAAAGTGAAACAAAAAAATGCCTGCATTCATCATTAAGTAAATAAAGTTTTAATTCATTACTTTAATAATAATAAAAAAAAATTCCAGTTCAAACCCTGATTATCTTTTTAAGTTATTGAAATAAAAGAAATAATAATGTTATATACTGATTGACTGATGATCGATTGGTTGAAAGAGATGTAAAGCAACATATATGTAAGGCTATTATTCTTCTTAACATAAACTTTTTCAATTAACAGATATCAAAATGTTTCATCTTCTGTAAAAAACTTTAAAGTTGATTTATAATTAACTTAGAAAGTGTTTAGAGCTACCATTCGTGCCTGCTTTCACCGGTAATGATCATACTTTTCAAAAGATTAGAAAAAGGAAGTAAAAATTTATTTTAAAGTTCTAATTGAACTGAATTATAAATAAAATAAAAATTTAGCATTTCGTAAATAGAATTGGTAAATTTATATATAAACAGGAATCCGAGAATGGTAAAATGGTTAACTATACTAATGAAAATATTGTAAAATTATTCAGATTTGCAAGTATGATGCTGCCATTTTGTCCGAATATCTTCCAGATATTTCTTCTTAATATGATTCCTTGGCATGATTTAGGGCTGAATGATTTCGATGTTACAACGGATTACTATTACTTTGTGTATTTATGTTATTTGTTTTTCCATTCAGAATAAAATCTTTTAATATGATTAAATTCGTAAAAGCGTGGAGCTGTGAATTTCGCGAGAGTTAGCTCATTCTGTAAAATCACAAAATATCGATAACTACTTCATTTTTCTCCCCGAAACTTTTCTTTAAACACCGTTCCCCCCCCCCTTCCCCCCTGTTCTCCAGCGCTAATCTATTAAGTACATATTTATACGTGACCTATTCTAAAAAACGTAAAAACGTGTTTCTCGCATGAAATGCGCTAAACAGGTTGCATATTAAATTGGTCATCAAATTTGGAACTCTTTCTTTTTTATTGCTAGATAGATGAGTTGAATCAAATGTATTAGTTAAGACTTCCGGGACTATGTTTAGTTTACATAATAAAGTTCACCTCAAAGACATTCAATGCCCACTTCAAGTATTTCATCTTTTATGACTAAATACTAATTTTAAAACTAATATTAAGGTATATCCGACTATTTGCGGCAACTATTCTTTTTAAAAAATAGAGATATGGGATTTTTTTTTGTTGTTTTTAGATTTTCTTAGAACATTTTAAGAAAAATATGCAAAAATTAAGATGAAGAAAAAGAAATTATTATTACTAAAATGGGTAAAAATTTACAAAAAATAACCTAAATGGGGGACCATTTTGTACCAAAAGTTTATGAACACATTTTCAATTTTTCAATTCTGATGTGTTGCTATGTTATTCGTTTTTGAAATGATATTCAGGATATTTTAATTTTCACAAAAACTAGAGCACTTTATCCTAGTTATTATATAAATTGCTTTTAAAAAAAACAGTGATTATATTCACATAAGGGACTGTAGATTTTGTAATTAAACAGTGATTGAAAATCTGAAGGTTAAAAAACTTCTAATATTGTACAGAACATGCACAAAAAGTTTCAGTTAAATATTTTTAAAACTTTTTTAGCAGTCACTGTTTGAGCATTTTCAAAAAAAAAAAAAAAAAAAAAAAAAAACACATTTCTAGTAAAACGCGTTTAAAAGTATGACATCCTGCTTAAAGTAATGACATCTGCTTTTACTAAAACACTAGTAGTTTTTGTTCTAGTGTACGGAAAATAATAAACTTGATATTTTTATGAAGCTAATAAGATGACCTATAAAATAAAATCATAAAGAAATTGTTTTCGGCAAAATTTACCATTTTAGGGTTGTCGGATATCTTAATGGTCAAATACTTCACATATCAATAATTCCAGTCATTTTTGTAACTTAAAATTTTCAAGCATTTCCCAATTCAACACAATTTTCCCATTCTTCAATTTTACAAAACAAACAAATCAAAGTAGTCACCAATAATATCCGATAACTTTCACTAATGATTGAAATAATTATTAGATATATGTTACTGAAGATCTCTCTTCTCACTCTCTTGAATAATAACTTAATAATCCCTAACCTTATCTCTTCATAAAAATACCTATTATTCAGTGAATTTATCCTCGACGACATACTCAAATGGATTCATCACCACTTACTATTCATTGCATGTTTGCCAGGTCCACATGCGCGCTCAAATCGTTCTCATAAATTTGACCTCTCCCCGACGACGTTTCATTAAGCACTGATTAATGCGTGTCGGTTGATGAATGGTGATGAAGTTTGTCTTGGATTGTGTGAGCAAGTTTCAAATCTCTTTAACTTCAACAGAGAGTGATTAGTATGCATGCCGCTAGGAAACAGGAGAAGTGCAAGTTGCTGGATGAAGCCCATTGCTTGGATTGATAAACACAGGAAGGAATGGAGGATGAGTGAGCTGGAAAAAATGTGTTGCTAAGATTGGAGAAGTTAATAGACAGGTAAATCAAAAACTAATTGTGCGAGAGGAGAAAAATATATAGCATACCTTTGTAAATTAAATAATTTAATATTTCTTAAATTATGTGAGTCAAAAGCGCTTCATGACTATTGATGAATTTGTCATGCCATTTAACTTGGATGAGTTATTGGCCAGAGGATGAGTTTTAACCGAATGTCAATGTTGCACTCAGGAAGAGATGAATTAAAGTCTGGATATTACCAACAATTATTTTTCGTGATGGTATTACTTATATTGGTAATGTAGTACACATGCTCAGTGATTCATTGTCTTGATCACTTCAACCTTTTACAAGAAAAATTCTGCTTACTCTTCTCCTACGAACAGTCGAGCCTGTTTTCGTGCGGTTCTTTTTTAAGCAATTTTATTTTTGTACGATTTTTTGTGTTGTCTTTTTTATGTAGTATATGAATCTCAACCGCTTTGGCGCCACTGTAACGTTTTCTGTCAATGTACATATATACACTTCAAGACGATTTGTTCATTGGTTATAATCAGTCTCTCGACAATGTGCGTTTAATTGCTTTGTCTCACAGCACTAGCAGCACGCACTTGATTGAAGACGAAACTTTCAATGGCAGTGACATTATCAATAATTTGATAGATTATGAAGACGGACAAGAAGAGCCGGATTCTCTATGACTGCAGATAAAATATATTCAGGGATCCAGCTTTCCAACAAATCGGAAAAGCATTTTCTTAAAATAGATACCAATTCCGAAAGGAGTTTGAAATTCCAAAAAGAGCTTCGATCTCGCATATCTGGTTATCGTGAAGTTCACAAGCAACTGACCGACTGACCGACGTTACAAAAACTTATCATTTACTTTATGGTGCCAAAAAATAAATCAACTGAAATTGCATGTTCAAGTGACGAAAGCAATTTTGAACTAATTCATCGCAGGAAGATACGCGCTTTAGATTACGATGAGTAGCAGTGAATTATGTATGTGCATTTTGAAAATTTCTCCATGTATACAATGAGAAATTAAATGTTTTTAAAATGTTTCTAAGTGGAATTTAATTATTTATTTCGTTTTGAAGTACTTTCTCATAAATTTCGTAAATAATTGACATTTTTAAGTGCTACTTTTTTTATGCAGTCCCTCTCCACCGCATGAAAAAAATTCTATAGTATGTTGACAAAGTTGTTAGTTATATGTAAGTGTTTATAAAAATTTTGCATACTTTTTTGTGCGGTTTCTTTTTATGCGGTCCCTATCTACCGCACAAAAACAGGTTTTATTGTACTGAAGATCATGAACGATGGTAGTCGAGTACCGAATCCTCAAAGGACTCACCATATGGAATAACAGGACCGGTTGTTGTTGAATTGAATTTCAAAACCCTTAAGCGATATATTGGAAACTTATGGTTAGTGATTTACTGTTTTTGTTATTTGATTGTGGTTTAAAATAAAACCAATCGGCACGGCAATATTAAATTTATTCTAAAACATTCTATTTGAGAGTTCTCGACATGCGCTGTTTATTTTTTTGCATAATATGTGAAAGCTTTGGGTGACAGTAAACAGAATTATATGTAGCCTTAATAATAATAAACGAAATTCTTGCCCAGGAGTTTTAAAAATGGGGGGGGGGAAATACGCAGTTTTTATCCTTTTTAACTTACTTTTTCTTTTCTTTTGAGTGAAAAGACGCATACATTTATATATTGAACATATTTCGAAACACTAAAAATAAAACTCCTTATATTCTTGTTTGAGCTATAATAAAATTCATGCTATTTGTATAGTAAACTATATCAATTTTTCTGCAATTACTAATGCTATGTAAATTTAAAAATATGATTTTCTTAGTATAATTAATTCATTGTCTTAAATTTTGAAAATGAGCCCAAACGTTTCTATACATTTTGTATAAAAATAAAATCAAAATAATTTGAAATATTAAACAACTATGAAGGATTCTACTTCTTGTAATCGTAAATTAATCTATACTCATCATCTTTGAAATGCGTATTTAAAATTAGATCTCTATGTTTGGATTTGATTAAAAGTGTTTTCAAATCAAAATCAAGCAAAAGTTGCTGACTTTGATGCAGAAACAAAACTAAGTATGGTATCCTTCATTATAACATTAAACACGGACGCAGTCGATAAAATAAAATTTTTTTTGTCATCCAAACTTTATTTTTTAATAATTACGTACCATTAGATTTTACATTATTTATTTAAGAATGAATGGGAATTTTTCAATTTACAACATTTAAAAACGCATGCAAATGAATTGTTTCAAGCTAAATTTATTTTATTTTTTATAATGTTATATAAAATTACTGAGTTGTAATTATTAACTTTGTTTAAAAAATTTTCTGAAATTTATACAATAAAATTGTTTTTATTAATTATTATCTATACAAAAGGAAGGTATTTTTGATTTCACTTTTATATATGTACTAGCTGTTACCCGCCCGCTTCGCTGGGTATTTCATGATGTTTTATAAATTTTTACTGCTTATATATATGTATAAATTATTGATATCTAAGTCCTAGCGTTAAGAATTCGATTGAATTGAAAAATATACTTATACCTGTAACTGTCACCTGTTGATAAAAAAAAAGGGCAGAACTCATCTAATTTGTATTTTCTAAAAATCTCTAAAATTGAAGCATAGAATGATGTTTGCTCTTTCGTAACTCAAAAACCAAGTGTATTCCCGCAAAACCAATTTTCGGTGGATCTCTACTCCGTAAATTGAACATGCAAGCCAAATTTCAAGTCTAAATCTAACAGAAAAAAGCAAAAGTTTTACTATAAATATCCCCGTAATCCCGTTGAGAGCCGTTTTCCAAAATTACTGCTCTTAGCGGATTTCAATTCAACAAAAGAAAAATGCAAACCAAATTTCATTATTATAGTCCTTGTAGCTCGAAAAAAGTAATTTTTTTGTCAATATGTCCCAGTAACCCCCTGCAACCCCCCAGAACTTGATTTGCTTAAAATTTATTCTTAGTGGTTCCCTATTCAACAAAAGAAACATGCTTAACAAATTTCAAGTATATGGGTCTAACAATTAAAAACAGGAATTTTTTTCTGTAACTCCTCTTGACCCCTCGCAAACATCTTTGGGGTCAATTTTCATTTTACTCTTTGTTAGAGGAACTCTATTTCATGAAAGGAACATGCCTACCAATTTTCAAGCAGGATGATCAAGTAGTTTAAAAATGGAAATATTTATCGATTACGCCTCTTAATCTCCCGAAATTAAACTTGGTAGTTGATATTCGCGAAACCCATTTTGTAGCGGTTCTCTACTTTACGAAAGGAATCTGCTATCAAATTTCAAGACTGTACGTCTAACAGTTTAAAAATGGGGATAATTGTCTATAACGCCACTTGAGCCCCCGCAACGCCATTTCTGGGTCTGTTTTCACAAAACCCATTTTGTAGGGGAATTGCACTCTATGAAAGGAATCTGCTTAGCAAAATTTGAAGGGGAAATGAATTTAATTAAAAATGCAAAAAAAATTATCAATAACGCCCCTTGAACCCCCGCAACACCACCTAGGGGTCGATTTTCACAAAACACATTTTGCAGTGTATTTCTATCCTATGAGAGGAATCTGCTAACCAAATTTCAAGACTGTGAGTCTAATAGTTTAAAAAAAGAAATAATCATTTATATCTGCCCTTAACCCCCCGCAACACCCCTTGGGGGTCAATTTTCTCCAAACCCGTTTTGTAGCGGATATTTACTCCATGAAAGAAACATTCCTACCAATTTTCAAGCAGGTAGGTCAAATAATTTAAAAACGAAAATATTTATCTCTTACGCCACTTATTCCCCTGCAACGCCACTTAGAGGTCTGTTTTCACAAAACCTTCTTATAGCTGATCTCTACTCTATGAAAGAAATCTCTTTATCAAATATAAAGAGTGTGCGTCTAATAGTTTAAAAATGGAAATAATTATCTATAACGCCCCTTAAGTCCCCTCAACGCCACTTGGGGGCAATTTTCACGAAACCGATTTTTAGCGTATATCTACCCTATGAGAGGAATCTGCTTACTAAGTTTCAAGACTGTACGTCTAATAACTTAAAAATAGGAATTTATAACGCCCTTAAACCCCCGCCCCGCAACACCCCTTGGGGTCAATTTTCCCAAAACCCATTTTGTAGCGGATATTTACTCCAGGAAAGAAACTTACCTACCAATTTCCAAGCAGGTAGGTGAAGTAGTTTAAAAACGGATATATTTATCTATTACGCCCCTTAATCCCCCGCAACGCCACTTAGAAGTCTGTTTTCACAAAACCCGTTTTGTAACTGATCATTATTCTACGAAAGGAATCTATATATCAAATTTAAAGACAGTGCGTCAAATAGTTTAAAAATGGAAATAATTATCTATAACGCCCCCTAAGCCCCTGCAACGCCACTTGGGGGTCGATTTTCAGCAAACTCATTTTGTAGCGGATCTACTCTCTGAAAGGAATCCGTTTACCCAATTCAAGTAGTTTAAACATGGAAACAATTATTATTAAAGCCCTTAACCCCCCCATAACGCCCCTTGCGTTTCGTATTTCGGAAAATCCGTTCTTAGCTGATGTCTACTCTATGAAAGGAACATGTCTACCAAATTTCAAGTATGTAGGTTGAATAGTTCCAGAGATTTCGTGATTAGTCAGTCAGTCAGTGAGTGAGTCGCTTTTCTCCTTTATATATATAGATGTATACATGCATGCATGTATGTATATGTATATAGTACACACAAAAAAAAGGCTTAAATCTTATTTAATTTCGCAATTAGTGATAAAAATGGTACTACTTTTTTACTGCACATAAAGAAAGTTCTGGGTTAGATAAATAATTATAAAGCTATATAAAATTAAAACTAAAAAAAAGACTTCTTTGAATTTTCCGAAACCTTAACTAAAAATTAGCCGAACTCTTCCAAAACAATGTACATAATTATAATTAACGTTTCTTAAATTTTAAAAAATATATATCTTTTTTTAATAAAATTTCACTATGCGCAATGAAAATCTTTCTGCAAGTCCGCACTTTTAATCTCAGGATTGCGCTTTGCTTAATTTATATTTGGTTATCTCACCCACATACCCTCAAATATTTGTTTAACAAATTATCCACCACCGACGTATGTTTCGAATCGGGGTAACTTTTTAATGAAGCTTCGTTTTGTTGTGAGCCATCTGCATTGGGATGGTAGTGCGCCAAAACCTCACTCTTTAGCTTGGGAAAAACCTCTCCGTCATAACAGGCGCATCAGGAAACTGTCAATCTCTTTTCTTCCCCGCTCATCGCTTGCCATCTGCCCCAGCCAATACAAAAGGAACGAACAGACATCATTGCTTCCCTGTTGCCCCGCTGCAAATGTGTAGCTTTATTGAGTTTTGGTTTCTGAGAGGATCTGAATACAAAAGGAAGAAGATTTATGTGTGTTTGTTAATCAGACGATATTGGCAGGGATATTTTGTGGATATCCATTTTTTAAAATAATTTGTGTCGCGAACACATAAGAAATATGAGTTCGTGCAACCAAGTTTTATACGTGATCTGTCTGTATTTGTATTCTTCATAGAGATATACTCTATGATAAGGGACGTCTTAAGGCATGATCCAAATGGGCCCGGGCCTCATTTTGTTCTCGAATCTTTCTTAATAAGATCATCAATGATCCAGATAATTTTAATGTGTAGTCAAATATTATTCTCGTAAATTTTCTCCGAAAAACAGGGCTGCATGTTAACTGCAAAAGTGTAATTATATGATGACCATTGTCCATGTCTAGGCCTGGGCCTAATACCATAAACAATCATTCAACTCATTTAGTCGAAATACGGCCGTCGGTCGAGCTTGTTTGTGAGAGTGTGAATCATACACATTTGTTTTAAATTACCGTTTGAACGAGTATTTGACAATGCATGCTATATACTGTCTACTTTTAAATATCTCAGGTTGGGCCTACTATTGCATAGGGGCCCAGGCAGTAGCATAATGGAGAACACTTGGGACTCCCCTGCAAAGTTAAGTTTAGGTCCCCAAGTTGGATTTTACAAAGGATAGGTACTTGGCGGCAGTCAGACTTTGGACCCCCTAGAGCCTTGGGCCCCCACGATGCGGGGGTGTACATTACGCTACTGGGTTCAGGGCCTAAAAAATCTTATGATTTCTTTAAGCCCAGGGCCTCAAAGAATCTACATGATACCCCTGTCTATGATGTTTGGCATACGAGCATTAAACAGCTTGATACCTCGTAGTCCTTCATTGAGTAACGAATAGAAATAGTAGAACACATGAGTTGTTTCTAATGTCACCTGTCTAACGGTGTCAGATCGAGGTCCACGAAATTCATCGCGGCAGTGGGCTAGAGATTTACGCCTGTCCTTTTCCGTAGCTTTGAGCACCATACAGGTGACAGTACGATTTAGCTCGGTTCCACCCCAATTTTAAGGGAGAACACCCTGGAGGTGGTCAGAGGCCTCCCACCTGTCTTCCACTTTCCCCTCACGAGAGGACTTACGGCTCGGCGGCTATTTGATGTACCCCCTGCCGCAAAGACACTAAATGCTTACAACAACCATGCCTACTCCGGGATTCGAACCCAAGTGCAAGGGCACAGCGTCACTAACCACTATACCGGATAAGTGGTGTAAAACTCCTATATAAGTATAATAATGATTTTTTTAAATGAAAAGAGGGTGTTTTTTTAGCTCCGGCTTTCTAGTCTAGCAAATTTAAAGAAGTAATTCCATTAAAAACGTCTGCTTTAAATATTCTCAGGGATAAAATATTTCATATTAATAAAATATTTTACCGTTATTTTTCACGCACAGACTAATTATTGGGTATTTAATTCTGGTATATAATGTGTTAGAAATATAAATTTTTAAAAAAGCACTAATGTTGAGTATTTTTAACTCGTGAAGGAGAAAATTATTGTGAATGTTATTTCAAACTTTGATATTTTTCTCAGAATTATTTTGAAAATAAAATTTTATTTGTTAATTTCTATGATAATTTAGATTAAAGTTATTGAAGCTTTTGAGAAAGATTTTCAGTCGAGTAATTTTTTCTTAATTTTTACCATTATTAATTCATTTATGAATACATTGCCATTCGCGAAGCAAGTTTCCAAAATATTCTCAATAATTTATATCTCTAAAGGTAACAATAAATTCTGTATAGCTTATCTCTATAATTTATCTCTCTAAGCAGAATAATATAAATTCTCTATAATTTATTTATATATATATTTCTTATCAAAATAATTTATCTTACTGAAGTAACTCTCTGTCAATGAAACTCTGTAATATTTTTTTAAAGATAGAAGTACAATTTTGGTAGATTTATTTAGAAATTTAATTGTTCTTTTTAAATGTTTACTTTTGAAGCTTTATTTCTATTTCTTTTGTATATAATATTCATTCATTTCATTTTCCGTGATCTATTTTGAACCACAGAATGAAAATATTGAACACAAATTCTATGTTTGCATATTTTATTTATCAAACAACTATTTTCAAAACAAAACTATTCAAATTTCATTTTCCGGACAACATTCTTCATCATGAAAAACTTGCCAGATTTACAATTATATACTCTGAAAGAGAGAAAAATTCTCAAAAAAAAGTAGGGAGTCTTTTTACGTTTCTAAAAATCACGTTTGTATTTCTGGACAATTGTTCAAGCATATTTATGAGAATAATTAAAACTAATTCAAGTAAAAATCTACTTCATACGGAAGCTGAGATTTTGTTTCCATACAATAGAAAAACCTTCAGACATCGTATCGCAAGACATCAAAAGTGTGTTGCAATAGCCGTTTCCTATTTTAAAGACATAGCACACATAAAAGCTAAGTCTGCTGTCATATTTGCCACATTTTGCATATGAGGATGAAAATGTAGCTTTTTATTGACAGCTGCAAAACAGAAAGCGGTAAATGGAATATGAAGTAGGTGTGTTGGTAAAATAAAATGATAGGTGACATGAAATGATTCTAGAGTTGAAGAATAAAAATCTCTCGTTGTAGAGCTATGCTTCGAAATTTAAATATCGCAGAGTTGACTATTGATAGAACAACATTTGCATATTTTACTTTCATGTGTGTTGACCGTATTTTTCTGAAAATAGGGCGTTATTTTTTGCTCTAAAAGGAATATTAGTACTTATTTGACGAGAATTTACTTTTTTATGCGTAACATTCCACGAGAAACTTAAACTGATATCTTTTATTATTTGTTTGTTCTCTATTCTATATGTTTATTTATTATTTAGCTAACTCATGTAAACTCTGTTGTATTTACTTATATTTTATAAAATTTTGACACATCATTGTTTTATAATTCAATCTATATTATGATGAATATACTAAATGTATTCACCTAACTGGTGATTATAAATGAAGCTCAATTATAGGTAAGTTCCTTATTTATTACGAGCAAAAAAATAACGTGTATTAACGAATAATTCTTATCTTGAAGATCAATTTTGAATTCTTATTTTGAAGACTGTTGGTTAGAATTCCGTAAATTCGTTAGTGTTTTGCTTGATATTATCTGGGTATTGCTCAAAATTAGCTGTAGTGGATTGTTTTTGTAGATGTTTTGAGTAAAAAAAAATTATTTTGAGCTGTTAATAATTTGAAGGTTAATTGATTGATTGATTATACATTAACATCGTACTCTGAAACAACGTGAAAGCTATCAGTGACACACATCGTAATTTTGAACAAGGGTAGCAACGAAAACGACATTTGTGAGTCGCGACATACAACTCTAAACTTCCTCACCACGTCAATGTAATGACTTTGAGCAGTGGCGCACACAGGAATTTTTCAAGGAGAGGGGAGGGGAGGATTTCCAGGGTCGAAAGTCCACCATTTTCGTATCATGCTCCAATTCGCTGCCTGTGACGGATCTATACGCGTCCTTCAACTAATCCTCTTGGGAATTCTTTGGGGCTTGCAAAATTCATCAATCTTCTCCTAAGAAGAAGGCGTGATATGCAAACTAAGTTTATTATATATAGTTCTAGTTCGCGAGTTAAAGGGAGTTAGTGAGTTAGAAGATGATGAAGAATAGATAATAGAAAGTTAGAAGGTTAGTAACTAAAGGTGGCGAGAGAAATACAAGGTGAAGATTATCGTAAAAGGTTAGAAAGGCCTTAAAAAATGAAAGAAAGGAAGTTGTTATTGATAAATTAAATTGATAATAGAAGACTATCTAAGTTCACGTATTGTCATCTTCATATGACGTTTGATGTTTAAAGTATTTAAGAGGTTAAACGGTCATTAGTTACATATCTACCGTGTAAGGTAATATTGAGATAGAATAACTGTTATTATTAAGTAGTTTATTATATGTATTCTCCCAAAACACGACTCTCGTCCCCTCACTCTGTTGACTGACTGGATGATCCTATTTATAGTGTTGCATAGAATTGTGTTTGAGTCGATTAAACTGCTAAATAAAATAATTAGAAATTATCATGTCAAATAATCCTTCACTTCCTTCTACACCTTTAGCTGGGTCACAGGGCAGACGGGAAGTAGGTTTATTACACGCCTAACATATATATATATATATTTTGATTTTGTCGATTTTCAAGAACAAAAAACAGTAAAAAATTAATTGTTGCATAAATAATTAGCATTAATTAATAAAATTAATTATTAATAATGAATACTTAATTAAATTTTAAGTACTATTTTCATAGGATTATAATCAATCGGAAAAAAATCAAGGGCTTGGGGGAGGGGGGTCCGGACCCGGGGACCCCCCACTTGTGTGCAACTTTGACTTTGAGTCTCGACAGAGTTAACGTGCATTAACCTCTCTATACGGTGGTTTTATAGTGTCACCAGGGCTCGAAGCCAAGAGTCGATAGGAAAACGTAGGCATTGAGTTCGTGACCAGGATCAGACTGTTGTTGCAGTGGTCTCCACATTTTTTTAACTCATGGAACCTTTAGAATTATAAAGTGTTTTAAGGGAACCCTCTATTTCTCTCCCTTTGGAGAATATATCATAATATAATATTTAAAATAAATCAACATACTATACGTACTTTATGTTAACACAAATAAAGAAAATATTGTATTTGTTATTATATTTTTTTATAATATTAATTTTAACTTACTCATACATAATGTTAATATATGCTACAGGTATCGCCTATACATACATTATAATTAGTAACTGGGATACGTGCTTGCATTTTTTTACACAAATTATCGTAGGTTTATTGAAATTATCTACAGTCACATTTCATAACCTGCGTATAATAATTTTTATATTTTTGTTTTGTTACCCCATAAACATTTTTCACGTAAATACACTGTTCTGAATGGCATTAAAATGTTTATAGCTGTGTGGAGAAATCCTGTGCAAGCTAAAATTCAAAAGCTGTTCATACTAAAATTTAGATTTTAAAGTATATTTATTCCGAGTCAATTTTTAGCCAAAAATCTTCTCATTCATATCTGTATTTTAACATTGAATCTGTTGATAGTTCAATCATTCGTTCTTGTTATATCAGTAATAAATCTTGATTTTTTAATGAAATAATGAAATGGATTCTCAATCTAACCAATAAAAAACTTGAATTCATTTTGCACACACATTTATAACTTTCATTTTGACTCGTGGAACCCTCATGTTCCGCAAAACAAAGTTTGAAGACCATTGGGTTACTGCAACCGCAGAACGTTTCTGTAAAGAAGGAAGGCCGATTTGAGACTCGATTCCCTTGAAGTGGCGCATATCCGGTGGACAGAACCCACGGAACTGTAGCCAAGTAACATAACCACTAGACAAAAGGGATCACCTCTGTCCGGAGACTGTTACTGGCTTATGTAGATACCACTGCTACAGTACTCCCTCACCAGTGAATCGATGGATAGGCGAACGAACGAGATATTTGCTATGGCGAGCGTGTGAGTTGCTGCTGTTAATTGATGGTGCGGTGTCAAGTCTGACGACTTTGGTTGCTGCGTCAAGTGGATCTGACGACTTTTGGTTGCTCTTTTTGCGGGTAGCCGGGGTCATGACATATCAGAAGGTTGCGCTTTACTTAGTTCAGTCAAGGTCCCCAATGAAGTGGCGCATATCCGGTGGACAGAAAATTGACCCATAGAACTGTAGCCAAGTAACATAACCACTAGACAAAAGTGATCACCTCTGTCCGGAGGCTGTTACTGCCTTATGTAGATACACCCTCATAAGCTAATGGGATTTTTAATATGTCAAATACATCATGCATATAATAACTATTTTAAAACATATTTATTAAAATAAGAAACAGACAACATAAAATATAAGTACTTATCTTCATTATAATTAAATAAAAACTTTTATAAGAACCTAGTGCTTGTGCTGCTCTATTTTCATTTTGCATAATCAGTTGTATATTGTGTGACTTTCAATTTCATCCGATTCAGAGCATTTCAGTTCTTAAACACTAACTTTGCGGACTCGAAATATTTTTCATATGAGAAAAGAATTTTTTACTTAGATATGTAAAACCAAAAGCGAAAAGCAGAGTACATGCATTTCTTCTCTTTTCAAACACTTCAATCTTTCCAGCAATGACATTCAATAATTTACAAAATAGCTGTGAATTTACTTTTGGAGTTATCTTTCAGATATTTTCGTAATTCCGTAAATGTCCGTAATTCTAAAGATGTTTGTCTAGTGAGGTCCATATCAGTTTATTAACTTCCACCCTCTCAAATATTGACAAATTTGTACAGTAGTGCAGAGTGCCACTGAGAATTACACTGCGTGCTACATGTGGCACGCGTGCCATAGGATGCCGACCCCTGAATTAGACACTACCCATTACTCGCCCGCTTCACTGGGTATTTCATCATGTTATATGAATATGTATACTGTTTTTAAGTTATTGATAGATAAGTGTTTACCTTTAAGCTTTCATATGCATTGAATAACATTCTTATAGATTTCTCGCCTTTCAATTTAAAGAAGACTAGAATTTCTAAAACTAAAGTCTATTTATTTTTTATGTCGCTGTAATCCCTCTTGGGGAAGTCGATTTCCGTAAAACCCGTTCTTAATGGGTCTCTACTCAACAAAAGAAACATGCTTTTTAAATTTCAAGTCTGTAGATCTGACAGTTCAAAAATGAGAATTTTTATCTTTAACGCTTCCTTAACCCCCTTTAGCAGTCTATTTCCGCAAAGACCCGTTCTTAGCAGATCTCTACTCAACAAATGAACCAAGTTCACCGAATATCCTCTGTAGATCTATTACTCCAAAAACGCGCGGGTATTTTTTTTAAATCTAAAACACTGTCTACCCCCCCCCCTTCTTTGGGAGTCGATTTCTACAATACCCGTTCTTAACGAATTTTAACTCAACAATGAAAAGAATACTCACGTCATTTCATATCTGTAAGTCCCATTGGTCTGAAAAATTCATTTATTTATGAAAATTTGGTGGGAAATTCTTTGTTAAAAAATCAAGTATATAAATTTTGCTTTTTGCTGTCGATGTCGTATGGGTGTGAATTGATATCCCCCCCCCCCTGATTACTGATAATAGACAACAGTGGAGTAGTGATCATTTTATGAGTGGAACTAATTTTTAACTATCTTTCATATCTTGCAAAAGGAAAATATTCAAAGAAAGTAAACTGTTTCAAGGCGGTTGGGAAGTTGACTATTTTGTAGAGAAAAACATCATGGTTCAGTAATTATTTCATTTGTCACGAAAGGGTTGTATTTAAAAAATACCGATAAACAGGAATCATTCAATGGCACTTTTCTTGGAAGATCTCTTCCAAGAGGTGATAAATAGGCTTTCTTGAATAATCTTTACAACAGCAAAAAAGTGTTTCGTCAATGGTAATGTCACAGCGGTAACAAAGGTACCCTATGAAATTTGTAATATTTTGGTAAACATATGAAACCGTTTATTGATGCAGAAATTGTAAAAAAGCGATTCTTAAATGTTCCCACTTTAGAAAAAATTAAAGACGAAAAATAAAAAATACGAATAACAATAATTAAAAAAAGCAAAATAGGAGTTTTAATATTTTGATCAATTTCCACATTTTCTGTTATCTTGGTTTTAAAGCATTTCTCTCCCCTCCATTAATTCTGATATTGCGGCCCTCTTGAAATAGCCATCACATATATGCGGCCCGGCAGAAAAAAAGGTTGAGTACCCCTGACATAGATAATTGCAAAGAATAGTAATTAATTTATCACGGTTTTTTATTCATCAAATCCCTTATTATATCAGCTCTTCTCTTGTATAAGCTTTTGTTGTAGACAGACTTTTTTAAGCATCACTTTCTAATATGGCAATATTTAGCTATTCTCCCTTTGCTCTCATAACAAATCTTCTACACATATTGCGCCTTAATAACACCAACAAATCCCTACGAATAGTAATACCAAAACCTTCCTTTTACGAGACACAATACAACAATTACCACAGATTCAAGCAACTCATTCAAAAGTAGAGCCCAACTTCTCACAGCCACGCCAAGTCATCAGATCTCGAGATGAACCGAGTGGTTTTTCTGCTGTATCGCGGCCCAGCATCTCTGGAAGTTAAGACAGGGAGCGGGAGACTGCTTTGGTGATGGATGGCCCCTCCACTCCCCTCTTCTCTCCCTTCAATCTGGATGAAGTCAATTCATCAAGGCACAGGAGGGGGAGGGGAGGCAACAAACTAATTTCCTTCCACAAGGAATCCCGCGTTGCTGCTGGTGCTGTTGCTTACAGTTTTTTTCTCTTCTCTCTCCTCAGGGCTCTCTTTCTCTTCTCTTGGGTTTTTTGGCAGCTTGTTGCGGCTGGCTTATTGTTTTGATCTTCGGTGCCGGTGGTTGGTACGGATGCGAGGGTTTGGATCGACCTGTTTTGATCGAGATCGATCGTTCGGTCGAAAGGTGTGATTGACTGTTTTAAGTTGGCTGCTTCAGGAAATCCTGATGGAAGTGTATTTCTGCTCTTGCTCAATGAAAATTAAATCATTTGTTGTTCTAACAAAATGTTAGGGAAATAACTCCGTATATTAGTTTTTGTTGATAAGTTACCAAGCTTTGGTAGCCAAGTGCTTAAAGCAGCGTTTCTCAAACTGTGGGATGCAAAAGTTAATAGTTATCTTGATAATTTTTAGGGTTTATAATTAGTCATGGAAATGCAGATTAAAAATCACGTGATTCACTCCCCAAAGATACTGCTTAACACGTGAGCGAGCTTATGTTGTGTATTGGGGAGGGGGTACAAAAAGAGTTAATCCGCAAATCTCTTAAATAAGTAAATCCTTCACAAATACTATCAAGGTCATTTATTGCATTCCAAAGCCTTCGAAATATTTTTTATGGATAACAGTTCACAGAAAAGATCGTACTTCAGAAAGACGTATATATACGTCCGAGGCAAATAACGCACTGGCTGAGTGAGGCGACACTAATGAGGTTACAGTCGTATTGTAGGTTTAACTTCAAAGTATAGTATTATCGAAATTAATACATTGTTATTGTGGGGAGGGGGAGGATCGCGATGAAAATTATGATTGAATATTGGGTCGCAAATATTGAAAGTCTGAGAAGCACTGGCTTAAGGTCGTGAGCTTCACAATAGATATTCCAGTTCATACCTCTTGACTATGATTCAAAATTACAAGGTCCGTCGCCAATAGCCCTCGTGTTGCTTTATGATGCGATGTTAATAAGCACACACTTACTCACACAGGATCTTACTCACTTAAGATCAAACCCAGTTCAGACCTGGGTTTGAGTCCTGTGTCACTGAAACCTAGTGAACAAAATAATGACAGCTATTGCATGTTGCACGGAACTTGGACATAAAGATCTTACAGGACTTTTAAAGTCTAAAGGAAGCTTGGAAAGTGAGATTTCAGTTCAGATGTCATCTTTGTCACTTGACAGTGGCACAAAATTACGAGATTTATCATCGGTATAGCTCTCATATACCTCTAGAGTGGCGTTAATTCAAATGAAACTAAATAATTAATTTATTTTAACTAGTGTTTTTTAAAGCTACAAAAAAGAATAGTGTTGATGACACAATAAAATATCACAATTAACTTAATAACAAAGATAACTACTGGTACCTCATCTTATATACAGTATACTCCCCCATTTGATGGGTTTTGAGGTTCAGTTATATTTAAAGTAAAGAAGCCACATTTAGGATTCGACGAAAATGAAACTTCCTTATATACGTGATTAATAAATCAATAAATTGAATGATTATACATAATTAATTAGACAAATTCTAAATAGTTCTAATAAGAAGAAAAAAACTTCTTTATATATATATATATATATATATATATATATATATATCAAAAGGCAGTGTCGTAGTACACAAGGGTGGGGTTTGGGGGTTCTACTCCCCCTCCCCACACACAAGCACGTACCAACAGATTTTTAATTTTTACCATAGAGATTACCCCTCAGAACTTTCCTCTATGTGTTTTTTAGAATGTACCCCCTTCACACACACAATAAAAGAGGTCCGTGTACGCTATTGTCGAAAGTTATAAAAATTAACCAATGGACAAATAGTAAAAAGTTAAATAAATGGTATGCAGATATTTATTATTTTAATTTTTGGAATAGAATGTATTTGTAGAATGGAAAATTTAGAGATTAAGGTGGATAAATATATACTCACCATTCAAAAAATAAAAATTACATGCACAATCATTTGTAAGAAAAAAAATATTAGCTATTTGGAGCCGTCTTTCTCTTTTTCAAATTTAAAAAAAAAAGGCTTTTATTTGTTTAATAACCTATAAGAGGAATTTAACATTTAATGTAAGAAAAAGTATCTTCTTCCTAATCTTGTTTAATTCAATGCTAAAAAAAATATAAGTATAGACAAAGAAATTCATCTCAATGGTACTACGTTTTTGTTTTCCTTCTTTTTAGATTCAAACAGTCCTAATGACTTCAACTACGCAGCTCATCCAGGGTTTTACGATTACTTCCCAGGATCTCACCCTCACGGACCAATGCCGGATTTTCCAGGAACGGTTCCTATTGGCCCTCCTGCTAACAATGTCATGGAGCATGCGAATCCCTTAAATAATGGTAAAATATCAATTATCGAATTTAACTTCCCGATTAATGTTTAGCAGAGTATCAATTTTTTTAAAAAAAATTATCTTTTAAAGCTGTTGAACTTAAAAATAATCGAACTTATGTTTACTAAAGCTGTCTTAATTACGTTAAAAAATAGGACTTAAAATAGAAACACTTTTTCAGCAAGATAAAAAGGATTCAGTACAAATGGATGTCAGATACCGATGAAACAAATTTTTTAAGAACATAACGTTTTAATTTATTACTTATTTCTTTCATTTAAAGGAGCAAATAAAATATATTTTTAGAAATATACATGATAATGTTTCATCTATATTTAAATGTATTAAGTTGAAAAATATATTTTACATTAAAGGTGAAAAACTGCGTATTTACTGATTGTCTCAAAGCACGGCTGGAGAAATGTACATTAAATATATCGCAGTTCTACATCCCGCTGGGCGGCGTAGATGTGAAGAGCGGAGTGCGAATTTAATTAGCTAATTTTTTGTGTTGAGTCAACTTTTAAATACTTCTAAAATAGGCAGCAAAGAATTTTATTGATTACAAACGAATATAAATTATTGATTCTCTTAAAATAATGTTTAATTTTAAAAAGGTTCAATAAATTGAATAATTGATAGCATTAATTATAATTAACATTAATTAAATTTAACACATATGTTTTGATGTCTTAACGTTGAGATAATTTAGGGAATAAAATTCTTTAACCGGGAAAGTTTTCAAAAAGAAAGAAAAAGTCTTCAAAGTTGAAAAGAACTCCTAATATTTATATAAAAATAGGTAGTAGTAAGAATTTCATAGGGTTTCATAATAATGTGCAATTAAAATGTAGAAAACTTAATAAATATG